>VZRQ01000142.1:127268-301196 GCA_013397975.1 Machaerirhynchus nigripectus | reverse complement strand
CTGGGAACCGGGAGTCTGAGGGACCGGAGTTCGAGTCCCGCCTCGGCCAGCGGCGCAGGCCGGGACGCCGCGGCGCCCCAGCGTGAGAGTGGCTCCGAGGTGTGCAGGCGGCCATGGGTTTGATCCCGGCCCACCGGCTCTGTCGGGTGGGGGCCAGCCTAAGCTGGGGTCTACCCTAAACCTACAGGCAGCAGCGATGCCTCCGGGGAGGAAATTGGTAGTTGACTGGGATGGAATTAAAAGATGCCAGATTGCTGCTTTGGTCAATCCCGTGCCCCCAACCCCTCTCCCCCATGGCCACCTGTAACTTTTCACAATATTTCCTAGGTTTAGCTGGTGTAAAAGAATACTTCGTTGGTTTGTTAATCATTAAAAGGAGAGAGAGCACTGCAGTGGAGCCACTCGCAGCCGGCAGGTGTGACGCCCGCCTTTGTGGCACAGTGCGTAGGACCTTCCTTCGCAAGGCCTACCTCGCACTGGGCAGCCTGGCCGTCGGGTTAAGCAACCCAGGGCAGCACACGGAGGGGTCCCCACATGGCTTGCAGGAGGTGAAATCCCCCTTCCACTCTCAGAGCCCTCCAGGGTTGTAGGTAAACCCCAGCCCCACAGGGATGGGGTTGAGGAGCTTTGTGCTCCTGCCTCTGGGGCTGGGTTTCCTCAGGCAGTGGCAGGTGAGGCATGGCACGTATAAAAGAGCTAGTAGGTGGGTGCTAATCTATTCTATCCACCATAGGGAACAGGACATCTGTGGTCATCGTGCACATACACCTTATTTCTGTGCACACAGAAATGCATATTCTGTGCATGATGTATTACTAAAGATCGTTTACATGTATACATACAAAGGAACAAATTAATATTTTACTAGCAATCTCATTCTTGGCACAGTCCAAGTTCTGAGTGTTATATTTGTAATCATAATATTTAATAACAATATGGTTCATTCTGTGCAATTTTACATACTGTATGCACATCTTAAAGTTTTACATCTGAAAATTAGGAAATTAAAAGGTTTACTAAATCAAATCTTTTCTAAAGACATATTGCCTGTAAACTTGAATTTTTGAGAAAATTCAAACTAGCTACAACTTTTTGTGTTGTATTTGACCGAACAGCCTAGTATGGACACTGCCTGATATGAGAATATTTCTACAAATACTCATTTTAGGTAGGTCCACATTAAATAAATGTAAAATTATTTGACATTGTAATCACAGCATTTGCTCAGGAGTTTTTGCAGTCACATCCTAGTTACAAAAAAAAAAAAAAAAGGAAAGGACAAAAAGGCAAGCTAAACAAGCATATAACCAGAACCTAATTTGAATTGCCTGATTTTGAGGGTTTTTTGGCGGGGGGAGGGAGTTGAAGATAAATACCTTGTAGTATTAAAGTCCAATTTTGCATTAGCAGAATCAAAATCTTATATTCATATGATAAAAAAAAATCTTTTGAGATTTCTTAGCATAACACAAATTTAAAGGAAACTCTTACAAAAAATTAATTACCATAAACGGTTAATATTAAAGAATTTTCATAAAGCTCCATCACATATAAGATCTCTCATGTAAGAATTGATTGTATAAATTACTTTGATCCTGATCTTGGTTAAAAAAAAACTCATCAAGGTAAATAGGCTTGGGAATAGCAGGAAGTTTTTCCCAGCAAGCTCATACCTGGAGCGTGCAAGGCCAGCAAGGAGTGCCTCAGCTGGAAACAGCTGGCAGCACCATTGGCTGCAGGGAGTGTGGAGGTACCCTCTTCTCAAGGGTGAGCAGCAGCCAGACAAAAGGCAACAGGCACCAGTAGCTTCCTGTGATGTTTCCCTGGCAAGACACACCATCAGCTCCAAAAGCGCTCCTTGTTGAAAGAAAAAAACAGGTTTTCAGGCAGAATTAGATCAGCTAATTCTTCTACCTCTGATCCTAAATAGTCATCCAAAAATTAATATAACACAGGAAGACTGTAAAGCCAGAAACTGATTTTCGTACAGATTTCCTCACATCAGATCACCGGAATCAGTGGAAACTGGTGTGCAGAAACTCACTTTGCTTGTGGCCTTCCAGGAAGCATGCAAAAATTCTGTCAGGCTGCAGTAGGCAGCTTGCTATGGTATTGCAGAACTTACTAAACCCCTTGATTTTGCATAAAGCTACAAAAAGTCAATAATTATGTCCAATGAACCAACAAGCAGGGTTATAATCAGATTTGTGACACAGTGTTTTTCCTAGACTCTATGAAATGTATAGCTTTGCAGTTTGATGTTAACTATTGGGTAGGGATATATCCATGGACCATTTCAGATGCATTTTAAAAAGACATGCAAGGTTTATAAAGTTTCAAAGGGAAAATGGTGAGAAAATTGCAAATCCGTGAGAGAACAGGTAGTTTTATGCCCTTATGAGAGCATAGTATTTAGATTTCTAGGGCTACTTTAAGATTTTATGTCACTAATGAAGCAGTAAGATAAATGAAAGCAACTCTGTCAAGGCATTTTAATAAAAAAATTATTTAAATTGTTCAGAAATATTTATGAATATTTGTCAGAAATCTTTCAAAAAACCTTTTCAATGACTGAGTAGAATACAGGGAGCACAGTAACTCAGAGAAGGCATAAAAATAAACTACAATAATGAAAACCGATTAATAATTTAAGTAGGTTAGTGTTTTGTAAATTATACAGAAAGGCACTTCAAAGAAACATCTTAGTAAACCTTGAGAAGCTCAGAAGAAAGTCATTAATGATTTGCAACATTTGTTCTTTATAATGACTATTGTTACTTGAGCCTTTTCCTGTAGCAGATCTCCCCCTTAGAAATATTCTCATAGTTCAAGGGCTGATTATAGACACAAATAAAATAAGCACTTGGTATATCTCTAGAAGCCTGCACATCAATTTCATCTGATTCTGGTGACCTGAAGCCAAATGAGAGACTAGTGCATATCTCCTCATCCTTCTGGAATTGGTGGATTTCAAACCACAAAGCAGATGAGCAGTGCACATACTTCTCCTGGGTACAACATTTTCTTAATTGCCCTCACTCCCCCATCACTGCTTTCATTGCAGCACTTGGAAGTGCAAAACAAGCAATCTTACCAGTGTACTGAACCAAAAATCAATGTGCTGTTGGTGGTTGCAGAACATGATATCTGCACATATTATTTTACTACAAGCTGCTTTTCAGAACTCTTCTCCAACATCGCTCATTAAACAGGAGAACTCCCAGGTCTGTCTCACTTCAAGGGAAAGGCACTGTTTTGCATAAAGTTTAAGAATCAATGTTACAGCACCTTTCTTGTGAGAAAATCTTCACACACTTTGAAATTGTTCTACTATTTATGCACGTGTTAATTCATTGCGCTCCACGTAAAAACATTTGTATACAGGAAGAGAGGGCAAAATAGAAGCATAAATACTTACACCATCATATCAAATTATTGAAGACTGTTTGGTTTCTAATAGGAATAATTTAGATAAATGCATTTACTTACCAAGAGACCCACATCACTGCCTAATTCCATGGCATTGAGGGAAAAGCTCACCAGCATTACTGGTTTTCTGATCATCAGTACACCTGACAAAACACAGAGCAGGTAGTAAACTCCCCTTTCTTTACCTTTCTCCTACTCCACCCTTGTTCTAGTTTGGGGACTCAGGTTTTGGGGTTGTGGTTTTTTAAACAAATATTTTATTAATTTTTTTAATTAAATACAACATTGATCACTATTTTTTATTAATTTTGATCATCTACCACTTCAAAAGAAACATCAAGAGCATGATCAGTGATTGCATTGAACCTAGCTTATGCAAAATCAAGCATTCACATAATTCACACATTCAACATTTTGTGTTATGAAGCCCTGCCTTTTTCTAAGCCTTGCTATGTTCCACTCTGCTGGTATGAACCCCATGACTGCCAGGGACTGGAAAATCCCAAATGAGTGCAGAAAGATCTAACAGAGCCTGAGAGGGAGACTGAGAAAAAATATGGAATCCATAATTCTTCTTTTAAAAATTCACTGGAAAAGAAAATCAGCCAGACACCTTACATGTATTTATTAGTTCAGGAAAAAAAAAAAAACCCTTACAGAGTAGCTTTAGCACCCACTATATATATATATATACACTAATGAAATCTAAACACTGAGGAGTGATTGCCTAGCTCAACATAGAGAACATAGAGAAGGAAATAGAGGATTGTTTCAATTTGTTATTTTACTTATAATGAGCCACTTTTACCTCCTGTCCCAAGCCCCTGGCTGCTCTAGCCCAGCGTTACAGAAGCCTTGGCCACAGAGCACCGAGCCACCCACAGCACCCTGCAGCCTTTGCTGGAGCCTCCCAACAGGCCCGCCTGCAGCATCCTCTCCAGCCCACAGAGGATACTGCTGTGAGTCTGGGTGCCAGTCCCACACAGGCGTGGGTGCCAGTTCTTATGGACTTACTGATGAATCCTGATTTCAGTACAGGCATCAGCCTGATGAAGGGAGAGGACAGATTTGTATGAACAACACCTCTTCTGTTGCTTGCTCGCTTGTTGAAATCAGTGAGTTGAAGCACTGGGATCTGCTGAGAAGAGATTACACTTATCACAGGTGAACCAGGAGAGGGCTGTAAGAAGAAGATACCAGAAAAGACTCGTGGGGTCAAGGTCATAAAGGAGGCTTGCTTTTGCTATCACCATGTTTCCCTGTGTGCTTTCAGACAGCTCAGGCTTTTCTTTTAGGGGCGCATTGGTTATAGGAGTACAGGGAGAAGAGAGATTTGAGAATGAGAAGGTTTTCTTGATTGCTTTCTGCTAAGTAATTAGTACTGATATGTTTTTGTTTCAGATGCCTCAGGGATAATAGAGCTTCAGGAAATGGGTGGGTTTCAGTTGCCTGTTTGCTTTACAGCTATAATTGAGAATTTCTTTTTATAAAAAGGGAGGAAAAAAAAGGTGCTAAATGTGCCTCGGGAGAGGTGATGGAAAATATTATGACACTAGTCAAGATGATTGCAAACACGGTGAGACTGAAATGTGTTCAGCTGACCTAACTAAGCATGAATAATACATTGCTTCATTTGACTACAATATTTCTGGTCAAATTCTGAACATAACAAGGTGAATTCAATAACCAAGTTATTGTACTGTCAGATAGTAACAGTTTAGATGTTATGGCAAAAATATGCTAAAATATTACATTTCTAAAGAAACAGTACTGAGCATTGTGTTTTAAAGCAGTCTTTCTTATAGGGCAAGCACCTTCCCTTCTCTAATAAAATGTTGTCAGAGACTGTAGCTTTTTTAATATCACAAGAAGAGAAGATTCCTCCAAATTGCAAACATTGGAGGAGACTTAAAGGCAACAAATGCTGAGGGAAGGAGCAGGGAAGACGTTCATTTTAGCAACAGATTACAATTACAAAGTGATGACACCATTGATCATACTGACTTCTACTGTTGCAACTATCCTTATAAAGGTATTTTACTTATTTAGAAATTATCTTAGATAGCTAATCTAATACACATAAAGAATATTCACCAACTATCAAGCTGCAGTAGTTCCAAGACAAATTACAATTATAGGACTGTATGTGCTTGTGTCTTCCCTCCCCAGATGTAAAGGGAGAGCTGGGAAAAAAGTGTGCTGGAAAGAGTAGCTGAAATTTGCCTTAAAGGCTGGAGAGACAGAATAGGCTTTTCTTTTGTATATGTATCAGAATCCTGGGCAAAAGCAAACAAATACTTCTTCTGGAAATCTACTGTTTGTGCATATGTAGATAGGTTTTTTCACCAAAATTTTCACCAAAATTGACTCTTCTTTTTTTTTTCTTTTTTTTTCAGTGTGAAGAACACAGAACAGCCATTATTTTCCTCATAGGTGCTAATTGCCTTCAGTAGATACAGATCTCTATTCTTTTGGCCAGTGTTACAAATCCGGTATTCAGTCAGGTGAGACTACATTAGGAGAGTTCAGACTGAGCTCATAGTAAGTTAATAAAACAGTAAACATTTACTTCTAAAACTTGGATTCTAAGCTATGACTGTGAAATGGGTTCTATGTGCCTATGACAAGTACTTTACATCATACATCAAACCATATATGCATGAAAATAGTCAGTTGAGCAAACATGTCTTAAGATGTGTTGCCAAATAAAAGCCCAAGTTATTATCCACCTAAAATAACAGGAAAAAGATCTTTTGTTGTCATTGTAAGATGAGTTAATGGATTCATATGAACACATTTAAATGCAAATCAAAATTTATTCGTGTAATAGGATTTTTGACATTATAGTGTACACATCTCTTTTTTTAAGGTAATTTCTGCACAAATTTTGAAGAAAAAAATGCAAAACCTTTGGATTTAAATCCTTGGTGTGAAGAATGTGCTTTGGAGTCCTGGACAACAGCAAAGAAATACAACTATGGAATATATCCTCTAGAAACCTATTGTTCCCGCACATGTGTTCTATTTTTTCACCAAAAGTGTACTTTAGCCTGTGTGAAGAATGCAGAACAGCCATGTCTTCATAATAGATGATAATTGCCTTGAATAGATATGCAGTTCTCTCCTTTTGCCCTTTTTTGGTATCAATTCAGGATAACAGGCCTATTCTTCCCATTCTCCATCTGTAGATTTTATACACTGCAGTCAAGTGAAATACTCTACAGAGTAGAAATAACTTGAGTGCATATACATTTATGGGAACTGTCCCAAAAAACAACAACATAGACATTTTTCTCACTTGGTGTCTGAAAACCATGAAAGTGGTTCTTTCGTATATAAAATCTTAAAATACTTCCCACTTATAGAAGTTACATATTTACCTAGCTAACATGACAAGTCAGTGCTGCCACTGTAAGCTTTTTTCCTGCGTTCCTGCCTTTCCAGTTACATACATGTGCGCACACTCTCACAAGCACTGCGTTGACTGGTCCAGCAAGTGGCTGAAAGGCTCTGCTAGGAAGGTTTTGTTGCTAAACAGCTGCTCTCCTCCTTTAGTGTATTCATGAGCTTGCCAACTTCTTCCTTGTCTGACAGTGAATCTGTTGTGCACATGAAAGAGGTGTGGCACTCCTCTCTATCTCGGAAGACATGAATAAGAGAAAATACGGTGTTTATGGAACACTAGGTATCATTATTGCCATTTTGTTTTCTTAAAATCTAATCCTTCTTTATCAAGTTTCATCTTAATAAGACTGGAATGAAAATAATCATGTCAAGTGATAGATGTATTTGTGAACTTTACACCTTATTACATCAAACAACTAATATGGAACCACATTACTTTTGCAATTAGGGGAATTTTTCTTTTTATTAAAACAGAAACACATTTCAATCATTCTGGGTACTGTGAGATACATCAAGAATTTAAACTGTATTCATAACTTTAATATAGACTTGCCTAAGTAAATCATTTTAATTAGAGAAGGTACAATGATGATATCCTGTTAAAAAAGCAAAATGTTTTTTAAAAAGTCAGTTACTCTTCAACATTCACGTGTCTGAAATTTTGTGCACTATAGCTATAAGGAAAAAGAAGTACATTCCTTTAATTCCTGCTCACAAAAGTCATCTCTTCTCCTAGGAAGCTCCTTGGACTTCTATTTTACCTGGCAAACAAAGCAGATTTTCTTAACAAAAAGAGTAAAATAATGCAGGAAGTGGTTTACAGGATCAAAAATTTTAATAAATATTATTTGATCATAAAAGTATATGGAAGGAATTTCAAAACTGCTAAATGTAATTTAATACAGTCCAGAAGTGAAGTGATTAATATTTTATAGAAATGTCTGTATTTCGAGACACATTAATCACACAGATTGAATTCAGAAAATGAACTCGTTGGTTTTGCTCTTTGCTTTAAAAAAGAACATTTATTCTCACTTTTCTAGAAGTATCATTTTAGCTTTGTCTGAAAAATAAAAGTAATAGTTCATTTCTGTTTCAAGTTTAACACATTACCTGAAGGACTTAAAGAATTGGTGGGACAGCTAATGGTTGCCTTGTTTCAGAAGCTTGCCAGCAGCAGAGCAGGCCATTTTTGCTGAGCAATAGCCTACAGGAATCCATTAGTGTCCTTAGTCTTCACTGGGTTCAACTAAGTCTGCTGTTTAGTCAGTGGGATGTTTGCCAATATCTCCACTAGGATCCAAATTTCTCCCATGATGCACATATATGATTCATTAATATAATAAGATGCAAGCAGTGTGTGGCAAATAATCCCCAGCAGAGCTAAACCAAACCTACATCTAGAATACAGATAGAGGAAGAACTCTTTCCAGGTACTTACAGGGTTTCCCCACCTTACATCGGGGTGCGCAACCCATTGTGGCCAACAAAGGAAAAAAAACTCTTTTTCCGCTGTCAAAAATCGTTTCTCCACCAGGAGAGGTAACCAGATTCTCTGGTATTTGCCCCTTGGTACATCACACGAATTGCTGAATCTGCCTCAGGCTTTTTAAATGTCTTTCAAGAGTGCTCTGCAGGAGTTGCATCTGGTCATGGAATGGAAGCATGGATTAATTTTGCCATTAAATTGCTATGTGGAATCAACAGTTGCTTAGGGCCAGATTCAAAAAATTTGAGTACATACACAAAGCAGGACACAAACATGTTCCCAACCGACTGTTGTCAGATCACTCTATGTTGTATTGGCCAGGGAATTTCCTCAGAAGTAAGGAATCCTGGCCCCCTGTTTCAGTGCTGTAAACTATTTCAGTCCTTCTATTTTTCTCTAGGAGCTGTCTAACATAGGATGGATAGGAAGACCAGTGTTTCAGCATCCTCCAATACAGCTAGTGTTCCAACTACAATGTCAGGCTCTTCTCTCTTAGTAATCATGTGAATCTTTCCTTCCATTCTGCCCAGTGACACAGCTTCAATGGAAACATTTTCCTCCTGTCTGTGGTTTGGTCTTTCCATGGTAATAAAAAGTTTGAATTTTCACCTTCTGAAGAGAAAAGGTGAAGACCCCATTGAACATATCCACTTCTCTGTTTTCCTAGATGATGTTCACAGCACTAAGAGGCATAGCCACCTCCAAGGTGGCATCCCAAACTTCCTTTGGGCATCTTTACATCCCTTCCATTCACCAGATGAATAGCAAAGGTGCCATGAATTGCTAAAGGGAGCCTGAGCATCTAGCCTGGTTTTGAATACCATTCTTAGCACCAGGCGCCTTAAACTTATAAGCTGTACACCTAACTTATGGGTACTTCTGTCTTACAGCTCAGATCCACAAACAAATTGTAATGCAATCTCTCAGGTTATTGTTAGGCTTCATAATTCCAGATCTGTAAAAGGCCTAGAAACCATCAGAAAAATGCATAGTACTCTTGCTATCATTGTTTTTCTTAAAGATAATGGGTCTGAACATCCCTATGTGTTAACTTTCTACATATTAGTCTTTTGAGCCAAATTCAACACGTGAAGTTTGAATATGTGGAGCATATATTTCAGTGACTACAGTATTTACAGTGACACAGCTTCTCCCCATGTGATGGATAAGAGAAAATGACATTAAAAGAAACAACATCCGTCATTATTTTTCTGAGGTTTTATTTTTCTGACATGCACTTCAATTCCAGGTAGACACTTACTGATTTAGTAGGTAGATAAAGTGACTTTATTAGGGTATGCCATATGTAGAAGAATGTTCTAAGTTTCTATTTGTACGTGAAGTCTGTAGTAAATAATACATAGAGGCCCCTAAAATACAAAAAGCTCTACTTTCTGGTTCCATTTTCTAACAAAGGAAGACGCCTACCTTGTGATGTGATCTAATTTCAATTTGGTAGCTATGAACTATAGATTGCATTGTGAATTTATTTAATAATTTGAAATGGACAATCTGAATAAAGAAAAGCTAGTAATAAATTTGCTCTAAAATAATTTGCAGTAGTTTGGTTGTAACTTTCAAAAAATTGAGGACATGCTTTTTAGCAGGGTCTGTTCTAGTAGGACAAGGGGTAATGGTCTTAAACCAAAAGAAGATAGATTCAGAGGAGATACAAGGAAGAAATATTTACAATGAGGGTGGTGAAACACTGGAACAGGGTGCCAAGAGTGGTGTTGGATGTCTCATCCCTGGAAACCTTCAAGGTCAGGTTGAATGGGACTCCAAGCAACCTGGTAAATGTCCCTGCTTATTGCATGGTTTTGTACTAGAAAACCTTCAAAGGTCCCTTCCAACACAAATTATGATATGATTCTGTGAAATCCATAAATGCTTGTCTTTGGGGGGGTTATAGGAAAATTTATTTCCTGGCACATAGATTTGACATTGGTTAGTACTCTTTTTGCTTGGGGTTTTTTTTTGGTTGGTTGCTTTTTTGTGTGGTTTTTTGGTTGGTTGGTTGGTTGGTTGGTTGGTTGGTTGGTTGGTTTCTGTATTTCCTTTCATTTGCTCTTGTAGTTGATGGAGAATGTTTCTCTATTGCAGTTTTCAGAAATCTTAGAAAAATTGTGTGTTTAATATAACAATCATGCTTCTGAGTAAATCAATAAGAAAATCACCACAAATTATTTTAATTTCCAAAGTTACAAGATTCAGCAGTAACTTGAGAAGTTAAGTCAGTAATATTCTGCTGCAAAAACTCACTAGCACTTCCTCAGGACTCGAAATGGTGCATAATTCTGATCTGTAAGCCATTCTGATAGTGGCACAAGTAACGTTGTAAATTATTCAGAGATAAGGCAAGGCATTAATTTATAAGAATATTTCCTATTGCTGTGATTTTAAAGTGAGGTAGTTTAGCAGTTCAAAATCTCTTGCTTCTCCCCACAATTAAGATTTTTAAGTGAGTTGATGTCACTTTTAACATACCTTGAAAATAGTAAGGGTTTTTTTAATATGGTACATTTTGGAAATAAATTAATGGACAGGTAGGAGAAATAAAATCCTGAAGAACTGCTTGACTGTAAATGTTTCCTCAGTTCATCCCCGTACATGGACTCATCCCTGGAAACCTTCCACTCCTGCCCTTTAATATGCTGGCAGAGTCAGCAGAAATTGCAGAAGTGCTACTAGGGAAAGTCAGCACAAAGTAATGTAAGGAAACCTGCTTTTGCTGAAAATTAAACTTCTGTTTTCCTGAAACTGAAAACTGTAATTGCACTGATCACAACACAGACAAAAACCTCTGATTGTAATCCAGGTCTTAGGACCAGAACTATTAAATTCATGGATAAATCCATGTATTGCAAAGGAGCAATGACTTAAAACTACATGTTAAGTATTTTAACAGTACCATCAGACAGCAGCTTACAAAAGACCACAAGACGATCCCTGTCATAACATTTACTCAATTTGGGCAAAATTATCATTTCATTTTAAAAGATCAGACATTACTGTGAATGGGTAAAGTAAAGCTATGTTCCAAAGTTCTCCAAACAAATCTTAAAGATTTTTCAACAAGTATTTCTTCTAAAATACTAATAGAATCATGTTTCTAGTGGGATTGCTGAAGTCCTTCAAGGATCTATACTGAACAAAGAAAACCTATATGTATAAAGAATAAACATAGCACAAAAGGAATTTTTATTTTTGTTTTTTATCACCTCCAAAAATTATACAAGCCTGTAAAACCACATTCTGATACCATCACTTCTAGCAGGTTTTACCCAGTATTTGACATTGACACAGTTTTCACAACTTTGTTTTCAAAAATAGAAATAGTGAATGTCGTCTCAAAAAAGAAAAAAAAAACTGGCTCAAGCATAACCTGCTGAAGACAGCAGCACAGAAGTACACAGGAAAGAGCAAAACACTTAACTGAAACCTCCTTTGACCTCTAAGTAGGACAATGTCCTTTTATGTGTCAAAAAAGTGGTTAGCACAGGAACTTCCTATCTCCTCCTGATAATCTGCCAGGTAAATAGTAAGAAACATTTTCTACTGTCTCCAGATTCCTAGAAGAATGTGCATATTCCTTTTGTATGAGGACTTTTCAGCCATGATGTAGAAATGTGGCCTTTTTGCTCCTACCTATGGTTTTTATCCAAGAATTGTTAAAGCCTCCTAGCAGTACAAAGTGCTCCATTGCTGCTTTAGAGAGCATTTCACCTGGGATTCAGGTAACTGGGTATTTTTAAGTTCGAAGAATTTCTTCATGCAGCCCCATAGCCTGGCAGTAGGGCTCTGTCCACGACCTACTGTCACAGCAATAATTTTTCTGTTGAATTCTTCAGTCTACTAAGCCTGGATTGAAGGGGATCTCAAGGTGCACAATTGACTAGGCTAAAGCGACTTTCTGGCCTTGTCCCAGGCTCTCCCTGGAAGGCAGCAACCAATGGCTTCCCCTTCTTCCTGAAATTACCTGAGGTCAAAGCAAGCCCCAACACAAGCTAGAATTCTTCCACAAAAACGGGAAAAACTACAGATCCTGCAACTGATCATGGAGTGAATTACACTCCTGGTTTACTCTTCCATCCCTGAAGTAATCTTGACAAGTCCCCGTGGCAAGGATAGCAAAGAGAAGTACAAAGTTGCCTTTGGGGCACCTCAGGATTCCTTCATGCCAAAGGTACCCTTAACGGCACATTTAGAAGTGCGTTGGAGATACTTTATGCCATTTTAACATGCACTGGGAATCTGTCAGGAAGATGTGGAGATTGCATCCAAAAGGTCAACAGACCTAAACTGTTCTTCTTTAAGTCAGGACTTCCTTACCTGTCAAGAGGTGACTTAGAAAAAGGATCAAGGTTCCTGGCAAATAATGCCTGAATACAAGTTTCAGTGCACTGGTTTAAGGTAATCTTTGTACAGGCCAGGAATTACCCTCAATTATCCAGTCTAGGTGACCCTGCTTTAAGCAGGACATTATTCCAGACAAGGTCTAGACATGCCTTCCAAACTACATGATTGTCCAATTTTACAAATACACATAAGCATAAAAACATTGCTAGCACATCTGAACTCATGTTTGTAATGAAAGTACTAGAAAACCTATACACCTGTTCAGAACTTGCATTTTAAATCAGAAAGACTTTGGAGATGCATTGCGAGCTCGGACAAAAGTCTGAAAAGCTTCTCTTGCCCTATATTTTTTATTTCTCCATCAGAATAAGAGCTGTCTTGTTTATGCTCTCTATTTGTTTGCACTGGAGAAGACTTGCATAGTAAAGGACCCCTTAGTTTAGTAATTAAGAGAATTCTCACGTAATCAAGGGAATAGTGATTACAGGTTGTTGATGTTTTTATTTTAGTAATCAATTCATTTGATGTGGTGTCTGTGCTATGAAAGGAGCTGAAACTAAATAATACTGTTTTCTGGTCTTAAAAAATCAATTAAACTGTCCAATACAATTCAACATCTAAAGATTCTCAGCAATCAGCCACAAGTGCTGAGTCAGGTGTTGTATGAGACTAGAGCAAGTGTTTCTCTGTTGATTTCTACATCCAAAGTTCACACTGTCAGAATCATATCTCAAGCTTTCATTTCCAGAGAAGAATGAAAATGGAACACAGTGCAGATGGAAAATCACCCAGAAGAATAAAAGGTTTATTTTGTGACTAAGCATTAAATTAGTAACAATGAATATTTACAACAGACTAGTCCTGCAAAGACTTGACAGTCCATGCCAGCTGGAGACTTTGCTTAACAGCGGAGTTATGAAATTTCACACTCTACTTCAATTTATTCATGCAAAAAATGACTAACATTACCATTGCACCACAGGACTTCATTGTATTTTACTGCAGATATTTATATTCATTTAGCTTAGTTCATTATTGTGACAGTGTAATGTATACTTGTGAATATATTAATCACATCTATAATGGGACATAAAGAAAAGAGAATATGTTCCTGTAATAATGTATTGGAAGTTTAATTTCAATTTAATATGCTCTAAAATCAGACAAATTATAGATACAAAGCATTTAATTAAACTGATTACTCTGGCTATGCCCATTCTATCTCTTTTAATAGCACACAGATGCACATATCATTTGCCAGACCCAGTCCAGTGCCCTGGCCTTGGCAAAGCCCATAATGATGTCCATCTCATGCTTTGGAAGGAGCACTGTGAACTATCCCACAGGTCTTTGCAATCTCCAAACACAAGCATCTATACTATGCAAGGTTCAGTGAATTCCGCTGCCACAGACATTGTTGTTTTAAGAATAAGGATAACTTTTCTTTTGTGTTAAGAGGAAGAAGATTTGACAGAAAATAAACCTCCTTTCATTTCAGCTGGTCCTCAGATGTCAGAGTGGCTGGGGGTCACTGGGCTTAGATTCTGAGTGATAGCCAATTCAACACTAAGCAACAGAAAGGCAGAGCCAGTGTGGCACTGTAAGTCTGGTCATGTTCAAAAAGAACTTCCACAATCCTGGATTCACAAATAATGCAATCCACTCTAAGCCTGGTTGCGCCCAAAGAACTCTCACAGCCAGACTAAAAGTCCAGTCACATTCAATATCTCTCATGGCCAGGTGCAAAATAATGTCATTTACTGAGCAACAGAAATGCAGGTTCTTACTTGTCTTGGTGATATACTGTCCTCAGAAGTGCATGAATACATGAAATATAAATAATACATTGAATTGCAAGATGACTATATAGCACTGCAAGTTTGACCACAAACACAAGCTTGCTTTCTGAATTTCCTGAAGAAGCACTTGGCACAGCCAAGTGTTCAGGTCCTAGCCAACGGGTGTAGGTGTCCCTATGGAAAAGGAGATAGGTGCAGCCCATCAGCTGTCCCAGGATACAAAGGTGGAGCCCCCTCTGATCCACTTCCCCACTGAAGCTATATTTATATTGTTTCCTTTGAGGAAGGAGAAAATGTAAAGTTATAACTGATGTAATTTTTAGGTGGAATTTTAGTGACTTTAGTCACACGTAAAAAACATGTACAAGTTTTTACTTTATTAGCATATGCAGGGCATGAAAAGTAATGTGTTTTTGTGTTATTGAAGCAAAGTTCAACCCTTGGTCATTCCTTTGACTTTATGATGGGTATCCCCTATCACCTGGCTTTTTTTTTTTCTTTCTCTCCGACCCAGTTTTAAAGGCACAGAAAGGCACAGGATTCATGTCTGGGCACAGTGCAGGCAATAGGGGATACACATCATAAAGCCACCCCAAGACATTGCCATTACCTGCATTGTTTTAAACAGAGTATGACTGCAACACCTCCATGCTGATCCACCCTTTATTTCATGCCTCTTTCAGAGTGGCACACCAAGCTCCTTTGTGTTCCTGCTCCTAAGGTGTGCAGACAGTTTGTCCTTTGCAAACTATAGACAACACATGCACTCCTTCTTGCCAAACTTTGTTATTTGGTATTTTCCTGACAGATATCTCCTGTGATCACCACAGTGTGCTTTATATAATCTAGACCTCTTTTTTTGCTGTCTGTCAAGCTCCATCCTGAAACTGAAGGGAAGCAAACCCACTTTAGGGCCATCCTCCATCTCCATCAGATGTCTAGGCAAAGGGAAGGGATCTAGCATGCCCTACCTGATCCATACCCACGCACAGAAGAAGACTTGCCTCTCTGTATACCAGGCTTTAGGTATAGTCTAAAATAGTCTCACCTTTGCAGAGGGCCAGGCATGGACAAAAAAAGATAGCACCAATCACACAGTACTCCAGCCTTGCCACGGCCAGAAGTCTTTGTTAGCTAGTGCTGAGCCTGCACAAGGGTTAAACTTCTCTGCAGAAAAACTGGGGAACATACTTTCACATTTTACCACTTTAAAGGTGCATCTACAGCCAAGTTAGCAAGCCGGTATAGGATGTCTGCACAAGGTGCTTCAGTGTTTTCTCACTTTCAAGTGAGAGGAGTGCTCAAGTGCCAGGAGCAGCCATACTAATCAAGTTCACCTTCTCCTGTCAAGGCATTCTGCTCCTTTTCACCACACCTAAGGTGACACTCTTTCATGACAGCAGAGAGACATTCGTGATTTCAAGTTACCTGCCTACCCTGCAGATAGTACAATTCTTGGACTATGGACCATATGACCCTAACTAGTCAGTCAGGGTCCACACACCAAGTTACTGACTACACTGCCTTCCCAAACTTCCTTATTCTCAGAGGATACGTATTTGTGTACTAATGGAGTGCTTTACCAAGGACCTGGCAGCATGGGGAGCTAGGAGACAAGTGGGTGGGACATAGCCTTTATCTAAGCCTGCCACATAACCGTGCTGTTGTCCCTTTGCCTGACATCCATTCCACAGAAAGAATGCAGCAGTTGCCAATTTGTCCCACTTTCTCAATGGGTGGCAGGAAAACTCTTTTTCCTTCCTAGAGTTATTTGATATTGCCCTGAGCCATACCTTGTTTAACTATCAAGCTGTCAGTGCAGAGGAGAAGTGTGCAGAATGTGACAAAAATCATGAGTAAAAAATCCTCAGGGGGAATGATACTGACTTGTGCCTCAACAAGCCCGTGAGTCGAGCCAAAGCCAGAAGAAGGGGGAGGTGCCTGAGAGGTTGTCTACTTAGGGTGGGGAGGGCCTCATCAGAAGCAGATCACGCCATGTAATCATAACAGAGTCCTGCCAGGTAATTGTTTACCAATCTGAATGGTGTGTTTGCTTTCAGCAGTTGCATAGAACAACTTGAACATGCTGCCATGGCAGCTAATCCAGGCTTGTATAGAAAGGGGAAGGAAGGTTGTGTGTACAAGTCACTTGCAGATGCCTGCGAAGGTCTATGTCCCTTGAGAAAGAAATGCCTTCCAACACCATCTTCATAAGCTAACTGGACACAGGACTCAAAGGTATGCTAAATTTGCTGATGACACAAAGTTAGGAGGAGCTGTTGACTCCCTCGAAGGCAGAGGGTCTCTGCAGTGAGATCTAGACAAATCAGAGGGCTGGGCAATCACCAACTGTATGAAATTTAACAAGGGCAAGTGCTGGATTCTGCACCTGGGGTGGGGCAATCCTGGAAGTACGAACAGACTGGGAAATGAGAGGCTCCACGGAAAGGGACCTGGGGGTCCTGGTCAGTGTCAAGTTGGATCTGAGCCAGCAGTGCCCTGGCAGCCAGGAGGGCCACCCATGTCCTGAGGGACATCAGGCACAGCATCGCCAGCTGGGCAAGGGAGGGGATTGTCCCACTCTGCTCTGCACTGGGGCGGCTTCACCTTGAATATTGTGTCCAGTTTTGGGTGCCACAGTATAAGAAGGACATTAGATAGGATAGGATAAGAAGGATATTAGAGAGCATCTAAATGAGAGGTACAAAGGTGGTGAAGAGTCTAGAGAGGAAGCATACAAGGAGCATCGCTGAGGTCATTTGGAAAAATGAAAAAATATTTCTGCTAAAAATGTAGCACCATGATTGCAAAAAAAAGGCTGACCACAAACTTCAGGTCAGACTTGTCTATCTCTTGCTGTGTGCCTGCTGGTATCTGTTCAAACTGGGCTTTCGGTTCTGGATGTCAGCTGGACAATAGGAAGAGAGCATGTCTGATGCTGAGAAAGGACAGATTATTTTCCTTTTCTGCTCTCATTCCTCATCATGGGAATGATTTGTGTTTGCCAGAAAGAACTGGCAAAGATAATGAAATGTTAGTTTGAAGTGAAATAACACAGGAACCCATAGCAGAATGTTCTTCAGTCACAACTGGAACCAGAAAGACCTTCAGAATAATTTTATTTTGTTTGAAGAAAGCCATGTTAATTTCTTGTCTACATAATAGGCAGAGCTGTAGCAGAGCTCCAGATAAAAACAAATTTCTAGTCTCTGCTAATGCTATATACACAAGGTAACAAAAACACAAGACCAAGGAAAAAGTCTTTGATATTGTATATATTCTCCCTGGGATGAGTACAAAAGATATGTCTAATGTATTGCTGAATTGAATATTCTTTTATATTTATTCACTAGCAGAGAGGTAGAGCATACTGAACTTATAAACTGAAGTTTGCTTTTCAGGCTTGTGAGTTCATAATATGTGTGTATGTTCACTGTAAAGACACTGGAAACAAACTTGTAACATGTCTTACAAGTATGGCTTTGAAGTTAAGAAAAATATGGAACAAAATTGTATATTTTTCAAGTTCATAATTATTAATTTTCACCAAAGTTTTTTAAGAAAAGGATATGAATAATTTTCTGAACATTCCAAAAACTGATATGGCTCAGCTGTATGACATTCCAGTTAGTAACAGTTATGGCTGGGGGGGTTGGTTCTTCAGATACAGTTATAATCAGGTAACATATTTATAACAGTATAAGTAGTACTTTTTGTAGGCTAGCTCTAAATAGCTGGCAATTGACACAGTAAACTCTTGAAGATGATCTTGAAATTTCCTTGAAGTTGGCTGTATCAGAGAGAAAAAAAATTGACAGAAAGAGAGGGTTCAGAGAGGGGCTAGAGATCAGAAACTAAACAAAAGTTGAGCAATGGTTGGTGCAGGAATCCTCCAGAAAGGTTAAATGCTGGATTCACTGACCTGCTCCTTTGCTTGATTCCTACTTTTTCCTGAAAAGCTCCTGAGTTTTCTCGTGTTTTCTATTGCAAAGACAGAAACCCCCTTAGCTTCTGCTTGCAGACTTTTCCTTAGTAACACCTTTCTGAATGCCTTTGCAGTACTTTTGTTGTAATACAAGGCAGCGTGAAAATGAAATGCAGAGGAGAGACCAACCCTTTGGACAGGGCACTGTAGATTTGGGACATTCGTTTTTGTTCCTCTAAGGAAAGCATTTTGTTTTTCAGATACAGCATTTGATTCTTTTCTACTGAAATAAACTTCCACAAATTTAAATATTAAAGCAACATTGAACTTAGAGCCACACTATCTGTACAGGATATTTTTTTCTCTACTGCATGCTTAATTTTATCATTATGTTCACTGTTACTGGTTGGATTTAAATCTTTGGTCACATTAGAAAGTTTGATACAAAGTATTTTCAATTTAAATGGATTTCTATGACATTATAAAAAAACTTGCTCCAAGTGTTGGTTGTAAAAGTCATAGATATTTCCCTTGGGAAATTTTTAGTACCCTTCCAAATAATCCATCAATAGAATGTTCTTAATAAACACAATAGTTTATTCTCTTCTAGGGATTTCTTACTAAGCTCTTCATTCAAGATGTTTCCAGAAGAGGAAGAAAGCTTTTAAAGCATCTACTCCCTCAGCACAACATTTATTATGACTAATATGCATCTCATGCTCTGAATGATAAAGAAGCAACTGCACAGTGATTTGCTCTTTTCTTCTAAAAATATTTGCCGTATTTTATTTCTAGTCACCTGTCTCTTTGGGTAATACTCAGACTAATGACAATGGTAATGAACTACCCCCACTGACTTCCACCAGATATTTTTCTAGTGATGATAAAAACTATGTGTATTTCCAGTTCCCGAATTTCGTATACATTTTTACTCTCTTTACTGCATAACCACAACACTTCTTTTATTTATATGAACACTTTCTGTTATTGTAGTTTTTATTAGAATCTAATGCCCCCCATATAGAGTGCCACTGTATTTACATTCCAAAATATATGTAAATTTACATGCAGAAGATATATAGAATACATATCCCAGAGACTTCAGAGGATTTTATTCAAATAAACTTTTCTTCCTTCCAAGGGAAAAAAAAAACTAATAAAATCATTAAAAGGTCCTCCACACAGCTAAGTGTCTTCTAATTACGTTAATATATATATCTGCATTGTTTTACTCAAATGCAATCTATTTACATAGGATTAAATTCCTCAGTTAAAATAAAGGTCTGTGTAAGACTGTATGTAGCTCTTCAGTCCTATTTTACACATTTTCTTTCACAGAAAGAAAATACAAACTAGGACAGTTTGTTTCTGTCACCACATTGTAGACAGGACAGATGCCCAGAGCTTGGGTCTCCAGTGAGAAGGACGCTCCCTCCCTTGCTGCCAAGGGTTACCCACCACGGGCTGTGTGACAGCACCGTGCTCTGCCACCTGTGCCGGCCAGCCCCTTGTGGTGCGGTGCTACAGCTGGGCAGTCTGGCCTCACAAAAATGGCTGCAGATTCTGCAGTTCTGACTATGACAATATTGTCACACAGGCTTAAGCCGAGGCTCTCTTACTGCTCCCATCCTGGCTTGCCAAGAGGGACAACTCAGGCACGGGTGGGGAAGATTCCGGGCTCAAAACCAGTGCAACACTCACCTGCTGCTACAGGCAGTGTAGATGCAGCTGGCACAAGCACCATGGAGCAGTGGACTTTGGCTCAGACACAGCTAATATCAAGAGTAAAGAACAGTCACTGAGACTACTTATTTTGTGTCACACCTTATCTGTGTGGCCTGCCCCTCATTACTCACATTCGGCCTACTAGCTCAGTGGCTGTAGGGTGAGTTGGGCCAGCTTACTGCTTTAGCAGATGTCTGGCTCAACTAAAGCAAGACCTAAGCACGAAACAACTAAAATACTGGCAAACCAGTGAATTGAATTAAGTCTCTTTTCAGCCTAGATTTCATATGAAGGGTGGACTGGAAACATATGGGTCAGAGAGACAAAACAGGACTGTCGTTTCTAGCAGCTGACCGTAGGTGAACCGTGTGGCGCGTAGCCAGCAGCAGCACGCCGCACTGAAGGGCGCCGTTAGCCAATTGCACGCAGCACGTTTTCAAAGCACAGTTCTACAAAACCTCCTCCCCCCCAAAACGAAATCCTCTACGTTCAAAATGACCAGGAGTGAAATAGCAGAAATGTAGGAAAGCTGTTAGGTTGAAAAATAACAGAAATGTATTTACACGGCAATAAAAGCAGAATCAGAATAACTCAACAGAGGCTTTCATTAAATAAATGAAGTGTATTTAAAGCCAAATTCTCACCCTTCGACAAAGCTGAAGTAGACCTAATAAATAATCTGGTAAACAGCATCTTCCAACTAAGCTGAATTTTCACAATCTCTTGCAACCTAGAGAGTGAACCAGCAAATTTGAATAGTGCCATATATTTATTTATACAAACCATATTTTTGCCTCATTCTAATGTCTGTGAATCAATTTTTAAAGTAATAACACAAAAATAGCAATAAATGGCCTGTATGAGTACAGCTTCTTTCAACATGGCATCACCTACACATAGCACCCGTAGTGCAAGGTACTCCTGTCTCGGGGTCCTTGATTACATAGGTAAGCTTTCAATTCCCAATACACTTTTGGGTCACATGTATCCCACCATATTACTCAGACTTTTGATGAAACACCTCAGTTTAGCAATAAATGTATGGTCACAGCCCTGGAGAAGAAAGCAAAGTTCAATTTTAAAAACAGACCTGGTAGAAAATTGTTCTCTAGCTACTTTTTATTTTCTACCTTTTGGTTATTCAGAATATTTCTTGTAGAAGGAAAGAGTTGTTACTGAAAGGAGCTCAAAATAATTCAGAAGCTTTCATAAAAGGAGGAAGTTCCTTTCTTCTAAAACCGACAAATTTGGATCATGCAACCTTTTAGTATTTGATATTATCCTTTAGAGCAGTCTTTGTTCTGGAGTAAATATTCCATGAACACTGAATATTTTAAGATACTTCTAAAATGAAATAAAAATAAGTAACTGTAGAGATTTGATACAAACTCCAGAACCATAGAAAAACAAACAAAAAAATTACTTCAATTCAGCTTTACATCCCTTCGGTGGCAGGATAAAGAAACTCTCTTAAACATGTGTGATTTGCCTTTTATTTCTAAACAAAGAAATCTTTAGATCCCAAAAATTACACCCCTTCAAAGATGTCTTTGTAATTTTTTACCACAGAGGCTGCCCACTAAGATTGTCTACAACACCAGAGCCTGAGTCAGGCTAGACCCAGGAAAGCACTCCTGGCAGAAGGTTCTGGACTCATCTCCCATAGAAAGTTACAGGTGACCTTAGCCCATGAGTTCCCCTGTAGATGACTGCTCTTTGGGACAATTCCATCAACTTTTAAATGGGCAAATCTCCCACAGATTTCCAGTGGACAGTGTTTTCTCTGCATAAGCACTTCAGGCCCAGGATTTGAGTACCAGTATAATGCTTCACAGTGAACAGTGACCAGTCATCCATTCAAGAGTTCCTAGCGTGTCTCTCATAAGGATGTCTAGTCAGCAAGTCCAAGATCAATAAAGGTATTTGCTTGCCATTCAGTTTTACTACTATCATCCTATGAAACATTTACTCCAGTTCCACTAACCAAAAACATACTGAAGAAAAATTGTGTATAGTAAAAACTTTGCTGACATAAAGGATCAATTTATAGGCATAGAAAAAGTTTTAGTTAGTCACCAGAGCATGCAGCAAGGATTTATGACTTTGGGGAAGATTTGATCCCAGGAGAAGTGCATGAGTGCATTAGTGTGCTTTTGGGAACTACAATCCCAAACTCCTCAGCTTTATTCTGCAAGGCCAGGTGATGTGAGTGGAAATGATACTGTGATTCAGAACTGCATAATGAGACGGGGTCTGTAAGTAAGCATTGCAGACTCTCTGTGACAGCCTTCTGTTGTCCTGGTTTGGAGTTAGGCTGCCAAACAGTTCCCTGCAGGTGTCCATACAGCTCTGTGCCACCACTGATACAGTGATGAATCTCAGTTCTTTGGTATTTCCAGCCCTCATCTTACTGCCTCCCTTTTGTCCCCTACTCTGTTTGAGCCATGAGCTTTGCATTTTGGTATCGTGAATACACTAAACGTATAAAAGATTGCAAATAGTCTGAGAGCTTTTTAAAGCTCAAATGTAATTAAGATTGGAGTAAGGAATACCCAAAGTTTATTGCTGCAGACTATATTGTTAAATGAGTTCCATTTCTAAAGAGAGTGACTATGCGCACTCATATTTGCTATATGCATCGTAATTTAAAAATCTATAATATTTGTGAGTAATTCCTTGATGATTAGAACCATTGAAAAACTGAACAGGGGTGGGGCACTATCATAAGCCCAGGTGGCACTTCCCTTGTGACTGTGAGTGTAGGCTCTAAGGACAAAGTTTGGAGCCTCCTGACAGGTGTGGCACCTCCTGTTGTGTGAAACCCCCACCACTGAGAAACTGCATATACTTTGTAGTGTTAGGTGAGCAGTAGCATAGGAAACAAAAATCACTATGGTTTTACAAAATTCCTGGATGCCTGCTTCCCAGTAAAATAACAGTACCAGACATGCAAATGCTTTAAAAGCTACAATAGTACACTCCACAATAAACTATTTAAGGCTTAAGTACCTGTAAAAGCTGTCCTTTCCTGCCCAATAATTTGTACAAAACCTTTCAGCTACAGAGATTGGTTTGATTCTATGTTGTAGCTGTCAGACCAGGGCTCATATTCCAGCCATATTACAGCAAATTTTCCCTAGTGTTAGTCTTCATCCTGCCACTTTGATAAACTAGAACTCCAGCTCTGATGAGAAGTAGTGTGATAGCAATCTCTGGCAAACATTCACAAATGAAAAAGAGAAGTAGGAACACTGCTGTTCTGTATTGCTTCCCAGCATTAGATAGAGCTCCTGCTGGAGACAGCTGGGCAGTTCATCACACTCCTGTCTTCTCTCTCCTTTGCACTCTCTCTCTCCCCTACTCTGCTTCTCAAACACACATTTAATTTTGGGAATCAGAAATGTTATGAGATGCAACCCATAATTTAGCACTGCATTAAAACAGGAAGTCTGAAATAAATGGTATACCTCATTCTGGCATAAATCAAGAGTACAAAGCTGGGAAATCAGACCCTATAATCACAATGAAGCAGAAACACTGAGCATGATCAAATCAAACCATATAAGTTCAAATTAATCTTAGCAGTGATTCACTTGATTTATTTTATTTTATTTATCTCTTATAATGGCTCTTCTTGTCAAATCACCTTCACTACTTATGTAGGATTTTTATTGAACCTACACAACAGAGAACCATATCTAAAGTTATATCTTTGGTGGCCATTGTTAATTTTTTTAATTTAAAAAAATCTTTAGCTATCCTTTCCTCAACGTGTGATGCAATCAAGCTTCTCAGGTTGCTTATAGCTCTTAGCATGCTGTTAATTACAGCAGGTGACAATGGTGACAGACACTCCCAACTTCCTCTCTAGTGATGCACACAGTTGAGGTACTCTGTCTGAATAACTGTACATTTTGTGTGCTTGTTCCTTCTACTGCACCTTGTAAAAGATGAGAATAAAACCCATGTACACATGATATAAGGACCAGTGTTTGTGGTACATAAGGCTTATATTCGGAGTTATATTTAGACTAATTTATGCATTGATGCATTCATTACATTAATTTCTAACTGATAGAAGCAAAAAATCAAAGCCAGGGAAAATGGCTGCAGAGTAAAACTTTATGAAAATGTCTGAAAATTAACTCAGAGCTGTATTTCCAGCTCTCAGATGTTTAAAAAAGTTTAAACATAACTGAAGATGCATGAAGGCACCTACTACTGAGCTTTTAGCTATCTACATTTGTTGAGCATTTTTCAGTGTTCCACTAGCATCCAGAGTTCCAAAAGAACCACAACTGTACCATTTCTAACAGAGGAAAAGCTCGTCAAAGAAGATATGTCAGTCAGTACATGTGTGGATTCCTAGATGAAGGAATTCTGGAGCTGATGTAAGTCTTTTAAAGTGTGTAAAGAAAATGCAGGCCAGTTACAACAAATCTTGATCTACACTGAAAGATTCACCATAGCTAACTTCACTTAGCCTGATATTTTATCTAAGTAAGTTTTAACCGTTCATCACTAGAACAATAAATGACATATGAAAAATTACTTAAAAGGTAAGAAGCATTTCATACTTTCCTCCTGTTTCAAAAGAAAAAAGTATTAAAATTACTCAAATCTCTTCTATAATTCTTACATAATCTTGCTCCATATCTTCCTTGATAGGAAAAAAAATAGGAGCTTTTATTAATACAACTCAGAAGAAATAAGACTTCAAGATCTAAGCTGTGTGTCTCTCAAATTTGTTGCAAAATAGTTGTTTTCCTTGTTCAATCCTCAGTTTGGAGTAAAAGCAGGATTCCCAACTCCTCTGTCTCCAGCTTTTGGAAGGAACTGCAAAGATGCCAAAGGAGGAAAATATGAAGAAAAGCAGAGTGTTTCCTCCATGCCTAGTCTTGTTCAGCCGTTCCATCTCTTGTCAGAGATGTAGAGCTGGATTCTGATTCTAGTGACTATTCAATTAGGTCAAAGTAAGTTCACAGTAACTTCACTGAAGGGCATGAGGAGTTCCTCTGGAGCGAGAATCAGACACACAGTGTGTCTCCTTCCTGGCTGAAGGGAAGGGAAATAAACGTTTGCATGGCATTAAGAGGGAGAAATGGGAACGCACCTGTGCAAGTGTCTTTTTGTTAGTGCAGCAACTCCTTGACTTTCTGCTTCCCTCTGAAACTGAGACAGAGAGACACAAGATAGAAATAGAATAGAAAGGAAAACATTTAAAGTGTCTCCTGTTTTATCTTTAATTGAGTGGGGAAGTCCATTTTCTAATTTTCATTATCTATGTATTTCACTAATACAGGCTAGTGAAGAATTTGAAGAATAAATGTACAAAATTATTAAATTTAATTACTCACCAGCTTTCATTAACATTTTAAATGCATAATTTTTATTATTTCTGCATAATAGAAGGCAGGACTACATTTTTTCTTTTTGTAATGTTCTCTGTGTAAAAAGCTAAAGGAATGCTTTTATTACTTTAAAAAATTATAAAAATTTTTACTATTTAAAGAGTACCATAATAACAAATTACATGAATTAAAAACACATAGGAAAAATGTGTTGTATTAGTTATTATTTGCCTACATGCAAATAATAACTAATACATCCACTCTTCATATTATGAAACACTACTTGCGATTATGCAGACTGTGAAAAGAGCTGTGATGATTACCATTCCCACCTAGCCTTTGTGGCACAAAGCATCAATTCTTTTAGTCTATTTTCCAACAAATATGATCTTTTTCATATTACTCTCCAAATCTGAAAATATCTCTTTTATCGCATCTTTCAATTTTTGGGTAGCACTCTATGTTCTGAAGATAATTTGCTGTGAGGGGACAAGGTGAAAATCATAAACAATTTATCTCCATATCTGTGCTATGAGAGCATCTTTAATTGTTGCAGTAGAAACAAAATCTTCGCTGCCTCATTCAGAAGCACAAGAGTCTTTGGTTTCCAGCACTGAGATATAGGTCATTAAAAAATTATCAACTTACAAGAATAAAGCATAATAAAAACATTTATATTCTTTTTATGGTTGGGAAAGTCCTCTTAGCAGTCTACCCATTTACGTTAAGTTTAATAACTTCCAATTTAAACTTAATTTAAACTTAAACTACTTCTTCATTTGTCTTTACATTCCAATAGGTAGATCCGAGGACAGTGAAAGAAATTTTTCATATTCTGAGCCTGGTACAAGGAAGAACTCCACCTCACACTGCACCAGCTCCATGAAGGCTGCATGCCTGAGTAGCATCTCGCTGCAGTGCATTGCAGCTCATCAGAAGTCCACATCTCCCAGTCCTGCTAATATGTTAGCCTGGGAGAGACTGAAAAAAATAAAGAGAACTACAGCAACTCTTCAGCTGAGTATATCCTAAGCCTTCTCTGAGTAATTTACCACCTCTGAAAAGCCCACACCTTTTAACCCCCTGAGCCAGCCCCATGCAAAGAGCAATGCTCTGTTGTTCAAAGGCTGCCTGATGTTGCTGTTAGGTGTGGGTGGCTCACCTTCAGGAGGGTCATTCCTTGACACCCAAACCTATACCCACCAAGTGCATCTACACCTGCTGCAAGAATCAGTGTCCTGTCATATGAAGGAGCATCTTCCTGAACAGGCATCAGGCAGAGATCATTCAGAGCTGGAGTCTGACCAGCGTGTGGGAGAAGTGCTCTAACAGGAACCATCAGGTGAAGAGGTGGACATGCAGATGCATGTCTTCGATCATTACGCCCTCTTCCAAAATGTCCATCCAGTACATGAGTTTTCTGCAGATTTTATAGAGGCCCAGATTCAGAGATTTTTTTATTTCCAAGATCTTCCTTGACCTGTAGACTTTGTTCAGTGTTTTAAATGCTGAAGTGTGGGAGTAGGGAATGAGCTGGATTTTCCCTTCATAAATACCCAGGATCCATCAGAAGGCCTTGCTGCATCCGCCAAATTAAATAGGTATGCAGCTCTCACTAATATCTTATTAACAGCCATTGTATTCTTGAAATGTAAAAGAATCACACTAGTGAAACATACTTTATATCCCTTTTGAAATTTTACTTAATCCTGCTTAAATTAAATTAATCGTGTTTAAATGCTGACGTAAAAGCCACAAAAAGAGCCCCCAAATGCATTTTTATATCATAGAAATTATTTGGAGCAAAATTATAATAATCCTTATTCCTTTTATCATCATGCTAGCAATTCATTATTGCTTTGCTCAAAAGGATTTTAATACAACATATAGAAAGGGCCCTTCACTTCTACTAAAATCATATTTACTAAATCCACTAGTTATTTTCTCAATTTTATTTAATAGGTTGCATTTTTTTCTCCCAGTTTCAGAGTCCTATTTGTACATGTACTGTACACTGACATAAAACAGGAAAATAATAACTGACAGGCACTGTAGGATTGCAGTAATTATTTTAAAATAAGACTGATTTGTTCTTCTGCTTCTTTCCCTGAGGCCAATAACTGGAGGCTAGTTATACTGAAATTCAACAAGCCAGAGGAAAAACACCTGTTGTATGTGATTATTCTCTATTAAAATACAATGAATAATTCAACATGGATATTTTAAAAAGCAGCAGTGTTATCATCCCTCTCTCTTCTTAAGAAAGTGTCTGTAGAGGAAGAGAGAGGGGTCAGGTTAACCCAAAATATTGGCTGTGTCCTATCAGGTGTATTAGTCCACCCACTTTCTTACACTTAGCAACCACACAATTGTGCTTTTCCTGATCATTAAGATAGCAATGATACAGCTTCATCAGAATCATAGAATGATTTGGGTTGGGAGGGAGCTTTAAAGACCATCTAGTCCCACCCCCCTGTAAGGAGCAGAAAGGTCTTCAGCTGGGTCAGGTTGCTCAGAACCCCATCCAAGCTGACCTTGAATGCTCTGCAGGAAAGCATTCTGCTGATTTTCTACGTTGTATTATTTTATACATAGATGTAAGTGAGCTGAAAATACCCAGCTGAGCATGTTGATGGATTTGTGTGGTGGTCATTCCAAATAAGCAAATCCAAAGTTAGGGCAGAGTACTTAAGGTGAATTTTATAGTGATATGATTAGTGTTTTATCTGAAATAATTTCCCATTTCACTAAAGTCAACAGGTAAGTTCCTGCTGGATGCAGTGGAACCTGGATAGATACTATTTAGCAGGTCAGTGATTCAGCATGTTTGCCAAGAATTCCTGTATTGATAAAATTTCATGAAAGACAAGACAAGTCGTGCATCGGCACCACTTTGGGATTACCAAAAGCTCAAAAGATTTTAAAGAATTCAAATATGCCAGCTGACTAATAAAAAGCATGAGCATCCACCTTAAACATATATCAAGAATGCTTAGCAGGATGCAGCACTGGGCTTTCATGAAACAAAATTTCCTACCTGTACAAATACATATTTTTTACCAGTAAATATGCATACTTGTTTCTTCTCACACAGCATGTGGGGCAAGTTGCATGTTTTCAGTCTCAAGGGTCTACAGAAAGAGAGGCAGAGAAGCTCTGTTCATTATTAACAGCAACCATAATAATATTTGTTTTACATCCTGTGACTCCTTGAGCACAAGCTAAGCCATCCAGACTGTCCTCATTCAATTTTACCAAGCATCCTCCTGAAATTCAAACTCAGCTGCTGTAAATATAAATCACCAGAACTTCCATTTCTAAAAGCTCATTCACTCAGAATATGACTTACAGGGACAAGTTATAATATTATTTCTATAGCTCTACACATTTACTGGAAAGACAATCAATAGTGCTCATGATTCACAAGGGGAAATAACGCTTTTGTTCAGGTCCTGTGTACTGCCAGATCAGGCAATGAACTCAGTAATATTTTCAATGATTTTTAATATCCTTTCACAAACCAATCATTGCAGTCATCGCCTCAGAGGATGCTCTAATCCTGATTAGACCTGTACAATAATGCTTGTATTCGGGGGAAACAGACATGTTGTAGCACTGGGAGTGGTATTTTCAATGGTTTCTATGTTTTGCAGTACTTAAAAAAAAACACTGCTAGGAACTAATTTATTTCTGCAAATCAACATTTCTTCTCAATACTGTACAAAAAACTTTCTGCCTTTACAGTTAGGTAGAAAAGATGTTATCAAAGTTCTCGCTGTGGACCAGTAAGGAAGCTCCTCACCCCATAACTTCTTTACTCTTTTTCTACAAAACGCTCACAACTTCTTGGTTTGCAGGCTGTGTCACAGCACTCCTAAAGTATTGTAGCAGGCTTTGCACAATAAGTAACTTTAAACCAGCTATAGATAACATCTCTGAAAATTGAGGGTTCTGCTCTTTTTTACATTTAGTACTTAAAAAGTTTTCACACATTTCAATTGGGCTGGTGAGAAAGATTGTAGATGGTCTCTATTTTAATTTTCACAGTTTTCTCTAAGACATTTTGAGCAATATTTTATGGTCATGAACATTGTTAGCATGGTTCTTCCAGCAACTACAATTTTAATGTTGCCAGCCTTCTCTCCACCAGAGAAATCCATATTAGGTCAGAGTAAAGTCCAGTTGAATGAACTTTATGTAGATCATGAACAGAAGGAGTTCCTATGCTAGATGCTGGATTTACATAATCATGTTAAGAAGATTCCTTCTCTTTCATAGATTATTCCAACCTTTTTCTGGATTAGACAACACCTTCAGTTCTACAGCTGAACTTGCACAATTGAACAACTTCCAGTGGTTTGTTTTGAAACCTTATTTCATCATGATCCCCTTTATACTGACACACATATTCACTAAGTATTTCCTGTTTTCTTTTCCCATATAATTTATGAAATTTTGGGCACCTATCCTGTCCCAAAAGTTTTCCTACTCTAGCTTCACTCAGAAGTTATGCAAAATATATGGTTTTATAGTCCTGTTCAGTTCTTCTTTTCTAATTCTGTATTCATTTAGAGATTAAATCACCAAACTTAAAGCAATAATCAAGATGTGAGAATACTACAAAGTACTATAATAATATTTCTGCTTTGCTCTCAACCCCTTTTCTGAATTTAATTAAATTCTCCTTGCATTGTTGTGTTGTTTTCACAGAGAACCCAACAAATGTTTCAAAGTATTCTCCCATGGCACGGCGATTCTGTCCCTCAGACGTCTCTTAGCAGTCTGTTTTGGCATCCAGCACCCCAGTCCTCATCATCACCACAGCATCTGCATTTCTGGTGAAGAAAAGCCACATAACATCATCTTGCTTCCCAGTTGTAATATCTTCCCCTGTAGTGATCTCCTCCATGTCTGATGAGTTGGTTTCACTGTATGAGTTGATAGGAATATCACCATAATTATGTATGGAACTTTTAGTAACCTACCTTTTTCCATAATGTCATGTGATGGCTGTCTCTGAGAGTCCACCCAGAGCTTCTAATGACATGCCTGGCCAGGCTGCCAGTGACATCTCTTAGGATGGTTACTCTTATATACAGGAAACTACTACTCACCGAGAATTTTTAATTTTCTTATTTTAAACACTAAGAAATCATACTCTATGTTTATACCTAAAAAGGATATCCCTAGAAATTCAAAGTGTTTGAACTGCTTATTTGTAGTAAGGATACTGGGTTTCAGCTGCCACCGGATTCACAAGTTATTTCCATGACATACAGGTGAGATCATCCTATTTCTAATACCATTACTTTTCCTAAAGAGTTTGACTGGAGAAATACTGCTGCAAGATGCAAGCTACAAACCTGTGAGAAATAAGAAATACACCACATCATTCTGTACTTGTTCTACCCTTCCTATATTGGCTTGTATTTTTATTGCACCCTTTGCAATTAAATTACTTAAGAAACAAACAAGCAACAAAAAACCCCAGCATTCTATCAGAAGACAGCACCATTATGCAATAATACCAAATTAAAAAATCATTTTGCCTTATATCAGTTTATTTGGAAAAAAAAATACTGGATAATATAAAATAGTGCTTTGCATTTGAACATGGAAAAAGACATTCTGTGGAAGCAGAATTTACCTCCCTAGCATCTGTGAAGTTTACCTTAACTTCCTAGTCGCAAAGTTCTACCACCTTCAGTGTTCTTTCTCCTTAGCTCAGTGAAATATTTAATTTCTTTTCTGCTTCTCTTTGGTTCCCCCCACTCAGAATATGCCATACATTGAGAACACTACCTGATTTCCTCATGTGTCAAAAGGAAGGGACCGTCTGTGTTCTCCTAGGGTACCTCAATGCCCCAAACTAGAAGAAAAGGCATTTGCTTCTTCTTGTGCCTTACAAGAAGACAGTGGCTACCACTAATTTATTTTTAGAGGGGTCGGTAGTATTAAATGCATTCCAGAAATACCTACAGCCTCAAGCCCTTGAGAAGGCAAGTGTCTACTCTCCAGTCTGTGATTTTGATTACATCTGATCACAGAACTGAGACAGTTTGGAGCTTGTACAAAAATTGCCTGGAAAGCTTTAGATCAAAAGATAAGAATTCTGGTATCAAGCAAAGGATTTTAAGCACTAAAATGTTGGATATAGGTATCTAAATTCCACCTAAAGTGCCTAGAAGTCCTTTCTTGGGTCTGGCTCCAAATTCCTTTAATTATATGAACAAGAAGGAAGAAAATCAGAACTTCAGGTGCAAATGTGGCTGGAAATAGAGTTAATCCATCACATGCACATTATGTCATACTGAAAAAATATAAAAACTCTTCTCTTACTTTGAAGAAATCCCAGCTGCAATATTTTAGCTCTACTTTGCAGGCTTTTATCACAGTTTTAATGAAGTGTAGTTGGTTTTGAAGTAAAAGTCTGTCCGTTTTCATTAAAAGAATTAGATTCTTGTCTTGTACCGCCTGATCAGCTTTAAAATAGGACTTAGTTCTCATTATCCTCTGAACAATATATTTTACAGAAATTAATTGTAGTGATACATTTTAACCTGATGTCACGACAGGCTCATTATCAAGGGTAGCATGCTAGCAGGCAAAGATGGATTATCTAAAAAACAGGCTCATGGGAAGGAAGTTTAAAAGATTAGACTGTCTCCTGGGTAAAGGGTCTCTTTACCAAAGTCAAGAGCCTTTGGAAATGCTCTACATTCACTTTTTAGTAGAAAAGATGCCTTTCAGTTCTACAGAAGAGGCTGTAAATACCACAAGTGTAACTTCTTACACTATTATTTATTAGTAGGAGGTTAGCAAAGATCTAAATAGAAGGCAACGCAGTAGGTAACTGCCTGCTTTCTGTGGCCCCAGCACTCTAGCAAGCACCGTGCTCCCAAAGTGGGAAGAGGCCAGTATTTCCCTGGAAAATTTCACGTTTTGATGAGATACATGGAAGACATTGGGAGAAGATAAAGAGAAAGGAATTAAGACTTTGCTGCCCCTGGTTAGAGCCCTACCACCTCCAGACATCAGCCTACTGAAATCCCAACCATTCAATTTGCACCAAATCCCATCCTGCTACATTTGGCAGTTGTGTTGGCTATTGCATCCTGCTTGCTGCCCTTGGCACTTTGTGGCAAAGCTCTTACGTGGGACTTCTCCTGCAATGGAGATGATCCCCCGGGGACTCTGACCCCATTCCTCAAGCAGGAAAATGCCTGCCCACCCCGTGCCCATCTGCCAAAGCTAGAGAGTGCCAACGAAAGACTTGGAATGGTCATTCCTATGAGAGAAAGCCTGCAGTACCCACTGTCATCAGTGTCTGTGAGCACATGGACCCATGCTTCACACAGCTCCACCACCCTCAGCCAGCCTTCATCTGAAAACTCAATCAGATTGAAGGCTGTGAATAGGGTTATTCACAGCTGGTGAGGGAAAAATTGATACCTCAAATGCTGTGCAGACAGCCCTGCAGTCTCTCGTAGCAGTGCATCTCTAGAGGGAAATAGGGAGATACTTTAATAGGAAAATACCGTATTTGTTTTAAACAATCTTGACTGAGGAAGAGTTTCTGATGCAGCCTAGTGGCTTGACTAAATTGGAAATGGAACAGGCTTGAGAAAAATCTGTTTTGGGCAGTTTTTCAGAGAGAGAAAAGAGCACGTCAATATTTTTGCAATCTCTCCAGCACTGTGAAACACTAGGAACTAGAAGACTGCTCTTATAAAGGTGAAAGTGCAGGGAAACCTAAGAACTAAACCTTAGTAACACAGAGATTGTTAAATTACAAAAAAAATTAAAGCCTTGAAGGAGCCAAAAAAACCAAAAGAGAATATTTAAAACTTTTTAAAGTATTGTTGAATACGTACAGTTTTCATAGGAAAGGAAAAGAAATAAGTTTACGAAGCAAGCCACGGGAGAAGAGACTTTTTAGGAAGAATCTGGAGAATCCAAAATGTCTTACAAGAGAGAAACATGAAATATCTTCTCTACAGAGGATTTATTTAACAGGGGAAACTCCCAGCAGGAGACCACCTCTATGATTAAAACCAGAAAAAACAGTATCAACAAATTCCACTAGTTGCCAAATGTTTTTCATTACTTCCGCAGTGGAGGCTTCTGCCTTGAACTACGAAAAATGCTTTGACAAATAGCTTCCAAAAACTCAGCTTGAGGAAGCTACAAAGTTGTTTCATTCATAAGCAGAGACTACAAATTACTGGCAAAAAATATGGCTTCCCAGCTGCAAGACAAAACACCCCAAAATAGTGCACTCAATTAGGTGGAGTTCTTGAAGGAGTGGTTGCTGCCTAGCAAAAATGAGGGAGCTGATTAACATAATATATCAGGCAAAGCACATTGAAGAGCCAGCTGCAGATTTTGTAACAGAAAGAGGCAACAAATTTGAAAGGATCTCACTGTTTGAGATCATAAACCATTGAAATATTTTATTGATGGTGGTGGCTAAATCTCTCTACAAGCTCACTGAACACTAGTGACTTCTGCAGAAAATATTTTATCAGCAATCGAAGCAGAGATTTCTCAACTTTCTGTCTCCCATTTCTCTTTCTCTTTTCTTTTGCCTTTCCCTGAATACACATGAAGTGGAAAAAGGAATAAAAAATCTGGATATGTAGGTAAATGCCCAAGCATGCATGTAAATAGCTTGTATTAACTTTGAAGAACATTGCTCAAAAATAAACAGTTTTATGGAGATCTAGATTTTCTGAATGGATATTTTCCATTGGCATTTGTAATCAAACCTTGATTTAAAATGAAAATGCAATAGGGTGCATGTTGATCTGTAATTTTTAGCTTCTTTAAGAAAGACTAATAAAAAGTACTAAAACTCTCACAGATACTGAAATGAAATTAGTATGAACATAAATCTCTGTGCTGTACCATTAATATACTTAGTTACATTTTAATATTACGAAGTTTATTTAAACAGAGTGATTGGAGACCCACTATCTTTTCTAAAACTTACCCGCAGACTGTCTGTGAATTTAGGCACAGAGTCACTCCTGAACAGAGTGATAAAATGTGGAATATTTATTCTACATGAATATGCAAGGAGAATTTCTATGTTTGTGCTTTGAATTTTCTCCAATTTTGCTTCCAGGCACCAATTTTCCACCCTTTCAGCATAAATTTTGAGAATGCAAAATAAATAAATAAATAGCAAACCAAATTCCATAAATAAAGCATGACTTGCTCAAGATACTCTTTTTTTTTAATCAGATTTTCACTGAAGGGGTGTCAGTAGAGAAAGAGAGCATAGGAACAAGAACGTGGCTAATTCTGTGACCTTGAGAGAATTCTCCCTGACTTTCTTTGCTGCACTTCAACTCAGCAGTACTTAAGAGCACATCCCTGAAATGCCTCTCTACTACAACTCAATAACCATGGCTCCTCACTTGCCTGCAGATGCTGCTACAGCCAGTATCTCTGCCAGATATAGAGAGAAGTGTTGCAAAGACTTGTTGCCATGTAGGAGGATACAAAAGGAAATTTGCTCATTGGGGTCGGGGTTGATGCTACACAAAGAGATAATGGTAGGATACCAAACTGCAGCAGAAAGTCCATCAAAGAAATAGCCATCTATTGTTTTCTTTTGGATCTGGAACAAGTGATGTGACTTCCACCACAGGAGAATGAAGATATTTAAGAGCAAACGTATCCCAGTATTCAGATGGTAGAAAAAACAGCAGCCAAAACAGAGACTATTGCCAAGGAACAAGGGACAAAATGAGGTCTAGTCAAAACCACTTTTCTTCTGACCAAGAATTATTTGGAGCAAATTCTGTGTACATAAAGAGAAAATTGTGGCTTTGGAAGGAGACAAATTTTAAGTGACATTAGCTTTCCAAGAAAAAAGATTGAGAGAAGTGCCACCAATAATTCAGAGGCCTGCTATTCCCCAGTACAATAACCAACTGATATTTTTACCAAATAACTCTTTAAAAAACTACACAGAATTCTATTTTAAACTTGGTTTTGTTAATAGTGAGAACAGTCATAACAGAATTTGGTCGCAGGAACCCATGAATTGAATGGTCTGAGGCTGATGCCACTTAAATGGAATGGAAGAACAAACAAGAAGCATGGGCTGTAACTCAGTAAACTGTAATAAACTGGGGCATTAGCAGAGGTTGGAATAAAGCAGCCTGGAGCTCAGGGCAGGCTGCAAAACCTACCTAAGAAATTGAGTAAGTTAGTCTAAGCAAAACTAACTGCTGCAGTTAGAGCAGCGCAAGAGTAACCTAAATCAAAGCTGCCACAGATGTTTACACTACACTATTGTTACTGCAAGGGTTGCAATACTCATAATAGTGAAAGCTCCAGACTTAGAAAGACAAACTTTAAGGAAGTGAAGGGACTAGTGAGGTCAGCCAGGCAAAACAGCTCACCTCTATCTTCAGGCAGGCAGGAATGTCATTAAGACAAAGGTGCCAATCTTGTATGGAATTCATACACTAAGGCAGAGGTTTGTAGGAAAAGCCTCAAAAACATTACTGAAGATAAGTAAATCACAAAAAACCACCAACAGTCAGCCAAGAAACAAACATTTTGCTGGTCAGGAGGTGTAAGAATAAAGTCAATATATTCAATACTCAAAGGATATTAAAACAATGCCCTTTAGTTATAAAACTGAAAAGCAGGGAAAGATAAAATTAAGCTCATTATTCATGAAGGGAGACTTATTAAAGGACAATAGGTACATTCCTAAAATTAAGCAAGGACACGTTGGAAAAAGGGTATGGAACTTGTCTTGGAAGCAAATGTCCACATGTGAAGGGCTCAGTCATCTCTTTAACTGAATTTCAAAAGGAGGGACACAGAAAATTCCAGATCTGATACCAAATATTAGGAACAAATTTATTCAATTGAATGCTACTAAGTAACCAGAAAATTATGTATGTGATAGGTGCATGTGAAGTAGCAGGGAAGAAGAAAAAGGAGTATTTGGGACCGTGGCAGGCCCATTAGACTGATCCTAACAAAATGCAAAGCTGTAGAAAGAGTTTTGAGGGGGAAAACAATAAGACCTGAAAGTGCAATGAAAATGGAATTGAATATAACATGAGCTTACTTAATAGTTCAATACTAACAAAATCTTATCTTCCTTTTCCAAGACAATCAGCCAAAGGTAATGCAGTACACCTATGCTGATTAGAGGTCACTAAAGCATTTGAATCAAAAAATCAAATGAGAAATGGCTAGTGGCGCTAAAGAAAATGTTTATTTTAATGAAACTAGTACTGATAATGATGTGTAGCAACTGCATGTATGCCATAGTTATTATCCTGGTAAGAACTAAAGAAAGACTGACAGTTTATTTTCTCTGCCCAATAATAAGAATTTCATTGATATTGTTTAATGTTTTCAATTTGCTTACCAATCCTGGAGCAATGTTTTGTCCGTTAGATGAGAAAGACCCAGAGAAAATGGAAGATCAGCTTATATTTCATGGCAAAGTAGAAAATTACGTTGAAAGCAATGCTCAGCCTAAATTTTCACCACCTTGCTACCTGAATTCCCAGACAGAGAGCAGTTGTCTTTGGCAAAGGCAGTATTTGTTGCTGTTTGCATATTTGTGTAGGACCACATAAGGCACAAGAGGAGAAATCAGACTATTGCGCCAATTATAACAGAGGTACTGTTTATTTGGCTTCTCCTTCCTCTTCCCATTGTTACCCGAATGCTATGGAGGAAACTAGAATTTACTGCCAGTTGCTCCAGCTGTTTATTTTCTGTCAAACACTTCAGGGGAAATACTTACCCTTTTGTTAGGACACTTGTTTGATGCTCTACCCAGATGTACAGGATGGCACAGCCTGGCAAAGGTGGTTACCATGCCCAGGATTTCTCCAGCTGAGGAAGCTGGCTCTTTGTCATGCCTTTTAGCCCCCCTGGTGCTACCAGTCAATGAGAGGAGTTAAGGATAACTCAGGCTGCCATCCATATTTAGCAGAACCCAGACCTGTCTCTCCCTTTCTAAATTTCATTTATTTATTTACCATTTTGGAGGAGTAATGGAGTGAATTGTAAGAAAACCCTTCTAGGGACTGGCAAAATGTCGCTCTTACCCTTGTATATGTCTCTGTTGACATAACTTCTATGTGAGAGCCACAAATAATGACCAAACCACCCCTGTGGGCACCTTAACAGATTACCAGGCAGAGGACTTCATGTGCATCCAGCTGCCATGGATATCACTCCCATCAAGCTTTATGACGTCACGTGACTCACTGGAATTTTTGATATGGAAAATCAGCCGGGATTTTCTTCTTAAGAGAGAAGAACAGAGCCATTCTGCAGAGAAAATAATGCATAAATGCTTGGCTAGGTTCTACTTGGAGAGTTTAGCATTTGTTGTACTATGAGTCTTACCAAGTACATACTTTTACAGTTACACATAAGTTACAATAGCACTCACAAGGGGGCCATGCATACTGATGTTGAGGTAATGCAGCCATTGCTGGCATGAGTAAACCAAACAAGTAAAAGAAATTGCAGATACTAACAAAAATGTCCTCTTTTTTTAATCCCCAAAGAAAACCAGAACATAAAATAATACTGTGAAAACCTGGAAGCAGAATATCTCTAAGACAGGAAAATTCTCCTGAAAGCCAACTTCCCATGGAAGCTAACCCTAAATTCAGAGATAACCCCCCAAAAGCAGAGGAATTTAAATTAAAGCCAATCTAAGATAGAAACCCTCTGGGATATATTGTCAAAGTGACTCATGAGGTTTAAAGTCAATAGAAGCTGACAAGTGAGACTGAAATTCTGTGTAGTACTTTAAAAATATACCCCAAGGTACCAGGCAAAGAAATCAAGAGCTAATCCCTGCATACAAATACCATGCTGCAAACTTTACTTATGCTTTTTTTTAAAAAAGGTCACAAGGATTAGATTTTTCTGCCTGTCCTAGAGGGCACAAAGTGTTTGGAAAGAAGCCTGCCCTGCAGAGAGAGGCAGCCCAAATCTGATGGTTTAAATAAAGTTTTGGTGGTGTCCAGCTCTCCTTTTATTCCTCTTCACTTCAGATTATGACAACCATTACCACTGATATGGTTATCTGTAAAGCACATGCACACCTGCTGTGTATGCACTTTCAACCTCTCAATCCATGCACAAATCTAGGATGGCTTTTCTTCTCACTTCTCCCTTCCCTTTTTGTCTTCAATTTCTACAATTCCATCAAAGCAGGGACATATAATAAAATTATTTGTGGCTAAGATCTTTCTGAAATCAGGACATTTGATTGTTAAACATACGCAAAAAATTATTTGGTTTATAACTAATTTTTTTAAGTATTTATTTTGTTGATTGTGGTACAATCAGGGAACAGAATGAAATTTCAAGTAATAAAAACCCCAGAATGCATGCAAGCATCTAACAAAACCTATTCAATTGTTTGTTCTTCTGAGTCATGCGGCAGTTGGGAATGAGGCACAGACAGAAAGATGACCTTTCCATTTACTGAACTCAGTGCTGCTGGTGCTTAATGGCATTCGTATCCTTTTAGTAACCATTTTACTTTAGTATCATTTTCTATGCTTAATTTCTCACAGTTTTTATTTAACATGGACAGCAGTACGAAAATGGGACACTTCCTTGTGGACAGCCTCACCTGCTTCAGTTCAAGTTTCCCATCTGGACTCGGAGGACGCTGACTTTTGGCACAGGAATGGATTCCTGGGCTGTGTTTAGCCCGGGCTGAGATCCCCCGTGCGATAGCTGAGCACAGCCCCGAACAATGGCTGGCTGCCTCTGCTGGGTGGGACACACAAGTGGGCTCCCTCTTCCCTGCTGAGAGATCCTGACTTGTTTCTCTCCAAGAATGTACTGCGTGTTTACAGAGCAATTGTTGCAGTGGATAAATAAATAACCACATGCCGTAGACTTTTGGGCAGCAACAGCATAAATGGTCACTTCCTCAGTTACTTCCTATGAGCATGGCCATGTTATCCTCATCATAAGGACTACAGGCGATAATGAACTACATTGCTATTCCAAAAAGCAGGAAAACTTCATTCATCTTCCTAAAACTCAGCATCATGTCTTTAAACTTTGCCTGGTTATTTTAGCTGCAAATTATTGCTTAAGAAATTGTTCCAGCATGAGGAATCTCTAGTAGGCTGCTGCAGTGATAGTCTGGTTTTGAAAAGCAACATCTGAAGGACAAAGACAAACGAATTACAGCAGGACAGCACTCCTCTAATGGCAACATTTCCATCTCTCTACCTGCAAAGGCACTTCTTGAACTGGACAGGCACTGAGAGGTTTTCCAATGGAATATTTCTAGACAGTATTTCTTGCAGTGCTTTAGGATAATGTTTTCTCATAAAGGAAAAGTTTCAGCTACTGTCTTTGTCCAAATTCCACTCAGCTGAGCAGCAGATGAAGATATTAAGACAAAGTCCTTGATTTAGGCTTATGAGACTGTGGCATTAAAGTCACAAAGACATGCAACACTGGCATAAAAGCCATAAGGAGTGGCAAATTAGTGATGAGTAACAGAAAATGCAGCTCTGCCCCAGCTCCTGTTGGACGTACCAGTGCATGGACATCCAGCCTCTCTGCTCTGTCCCAGAGGGTCCCTGGCACAGGTGCTGCCTCCACTGAGGGAATGGTTCCTGCCAAACACTTTGAACACAGTCCATCTACTTGGTCCCTCTGGAGAGCCACTAAGAGCTGGACTGGGCAGCTCGTGCAGCATCGAGCACTTCCATGGGAGTCATGAGGGCCAACCATGAGAATGAGCACGTGCCAGCCGGGGGGAGCCGTGCAGCTCAGTGCCCAGGGGATGGGCTAATTGAGGGCTAGCAGATGGCAAGCGACAGGAGGCAGGAGTTGCTACAGTTAATGGAGTCCAGGCAGGCTTTAACAAACAAGTACTCTTAAGACCATTTTTATGCATGGCTCTCTTTCAGGCATGACTTTGTTTTCCCCATGAGCAATGCTAAGTGTTGCACAGGAAATTCTACATAATGCCCCCAAAAATCTAGTAGGTGAGTTAAAACATTTTTCTACCACTAATCCAATTCACAAAATATCATTCCCCCCAGGAATAAAAGGTGTCTGTAAATTGATTTCACCATATACATTGCTCCTACTTCAACCTCAGTGAAGCTAATCTGCTCTCCCTGACAAGTCCTGTGTCTAGTCTCACTGGAACATGTGTAGCAAACACAGTGAGGGGAATCAGAGGTTGTTACTTGTACAGTAAAAGCTCTGCCCAGGCTGACAGACCGATGCCACGGAGTTCAGGCCTGGATGTGAACTCTGGGGAAGCAGTTTCACAGAGCCAGGGTCCCAGACACACTGTTAAACTGGAGTGCAGAGGCTGTTCCCTGTGTAAAGCAAAGCCTAGCCTTTAACATCTAGGAAGTCTTTTTGTTGCGTCACTGATTAATCGGTGATTGCTGCAGACATGAACTTACAGGAAACCTGGAACTGACACAGTGAATATTGTTGCCTGGAATTAATGGTGAGATTCCTGATAGAAAAAAAAATCTATTTTAATCCATTTTCTAATCCATTATTGCATTTCAAGTACTTTATCTTTCTACTTCATTACCTATTATTAGTGACCCTTCTTCTTTCTGCTCCATTCAAAATGAAAAAATGTTTACACTGATTAAATTCTGCCAGCAAAAGTTTGCATACAGGGAGTACTTGAGGCCAGCTTTCACTTGTCACTTCAGCAGAGCTTTTTTTCCTACATTCAGGCAGACGTTCAGCCTTTCCATATGAATACTGCCTACCATTATGAATACTGTAATCATAAATATGTATGTCTACATACACATACATAACTTCTGTTTTACATGTAAAATGACTGAATGGAATTTTATTTTTAAACATCAACTTTAGCTTTCATTTCCAGTGAGGCCTTCTGCCACACCTGCTACATATGAAAGGGAAAGAAAAGGAGACTTACAGAACAATCTGCAATACATGCAAAGCTACAATAGATGACTCTATGTTAATGGATGTGCTGTGTGTATAGAGCTATATATATATTTATATGCTCACATAATGTATATGTATCAGAATATATAAATATATTAGAATAAATAAGTTTATGGATGCTAAATAGTCTCCAAGTTTTTACTTAGATATGCATGATTATGATTAGAATCTTTAAATAACATTTATGACAATTAACTGCCTAATTATACAAATTAATGTCTCTCTTTTCTCATCTATAAGTGAATAGCAGCTTTGTTTTCAGCTATGTTGCACTTAAATTACACATTTCAATAGCAGTTTTGTATACCTTTGTATTTATTTACTTAATGCACTTAAGAGTAGACAATAGTTCTTCCCCTGCATTTGAAATGCAAAAACTTCAGTGGCAGTCAAATATTATTGTGACGTTGTGATTAAAAATTGATATTAATTTCCCTACAGACCCTTCACCTCTAGGAAAAAAGTTCATACAGTCGGTTTTTTCTTCCCTGCACAGTGATGCTCTTATTTTATCTGACATTCACCAAAAATAAATGTGAGTGAATGAAGGATTTAGGTCACCTAGTGACATTACCGGTGCTAGAAGAATATTCAAGAAAAAAAGTTAATAGTGGTGCACAGCGAGTAGTGTAGGTTGGTGCGGCGAAATGGCAGGATGGGCACAGCGCCTGGCTGCAGTGCTGGAGCGGAGGGTGCCGTGGCTCCCGGGGCGCTCCTGCCGGCGGGCGCGGCTCCGCTCCGGGGGCAGCCGGCTGGGGTTCGCTCCCCGGGGCTGGGGCCGCTGGGGCGCTCCGGGCGCGCCCCTCGCTCCCAGCAGCTTTCTGCCGCCGAACGCTAACCCGGGCCCCTGCTGCTGGAGACGCAGCACCCACGGACGGCAGGGCAGGGGGACGTGAGCCCTCACCCCACTGCACACGCAGGGGATTTGGGCCCCGTCAGGGCCCGGAAACCCCTTTGTACTGCCCCAGCTGCTTCACCTGGTGAGAGGAACGAGCCAAACTGTGAGCAGACATTGAGACGGCCGTGACAGTACCCTTGCTTCTGTCACGTCACCTCACTCCCCAGGTTTTCAGCCAGCTCCATTCTCAGCTTTAGAGCTTCCTGTGGAGCCAGGAGCTGCGCAAATCTGCACGTCTTTTTTCAATAGACAAACGTGATATGGACAGTTTTATTCATGTGGGGAAGCAAAGACTTCATCATAAAGAACAGCAAACGCTTAGTTATGACACTGACTCCAGATGGAGGAATACTGATGAACCTTGACCTTCATATCTCCGATGACTGAGCAGTGTGTGAAGAAGAGGAGGCCTGCTCCCAGAGTGCAATGTATTTTTTTTAATAATCTTTGCCTCCTTACTCAACTGCTCTTTTATCATGACAACCTTCCCTGTGTTTGGGAAGCATCGTCATGTTTGGTGTTCCTTGTCCTGCACCTCTGACTCCAAAAGTGCAGTGTTCTTGCTAAAAGACCAATATGTTCTCCGTGTAAAACTCACACAAGCTCTTCTCAGTTAGGGAAAGAGTTCAGGATCCAAATCTGGTTTCCTGTACATACTCCCCTCCCAGTGCTTTGGGGAAAACCCTTCCCAATTGTAATGCTTGCAATGCTTTTATAGACATCTCAGGGTTTATACCATCACATTCATCAAAGCTGCTGCACACTGAGTTTGTAGGTGTGGTGGTAGAACAGCATACACTAATATCTCACATTGCTAAAGCTGTCACACCAGCCACAATCCGCCCAGCTCATATGAAGCATTATACTGCCACAAAACAATCAGAGTGACCCAGAAAAACCACACGTACAGTAATCTTTATATAGCCACTACACCGGATCTGAATTCAGCCCTGCGCCTGTTTGATAAATGATGAGCTTTATGTTACAGTGTTTGATTCACTGGGGTGAGAGTCGCGTGCTGAGAAACTCTGTGAGTCAAGAATCTGTCAGTGCAGTGAGGACGCGCATCAATAACCAAAGAGCAAGGACAGGTCACTTGCAACAGCAGTGTGGGACTTCACAAACTGCAGTCAGGATGCAGCGCTGTTGCCATGATATAGAAGGGGCGGGGATCCTGTGTGTACTGTTTTGTACTGGTTCGGCAGCGTGAGACCACATTTTCTTTAGCTATGGAATAAAAATGACAAGGTGAAAAACTGGGAAGACATTCAGAAAGGAATTTTGTTTTCTACCTTTCACACTGTAGAAATCCAAGAAGGAATTAAATCCACTCACCGTGGGAATTGTTTGTACCTCTATACCAGCCAAATTACTGTGAGCGAGGCAAGCGAAAGCTATGCATGCAGATCTGCTTACCTAGATCTACCGAGTGGGCAAAGGTGAAGAAGCCTCCTCACATCAGGGGTTTCCAGGTCCCTTCCTCTCGAAAGCAACAACTTTCACTGAGTATACACCAACAGGTTTGGTCCTCCAACACCCTTCTCAGGAATTTTACCAATGGAATGCAAAAGCAACCCCAGAGAATGCCTCAAGGACAACTTGAATCCACCTTCCCCCCTTGTTCCTATTTGTGTGTTCCCAGCCTTGCTTGACCAGAAAGCTGATCTAACCATGAACTAATGACTTTTCCTGTAGGATGAGTTTTCATCACTTCTCTGGAACAATTTGTTCTGCAACCACACGAGCACCTGGGCAAACATAGGGTTGGAAGTGAGGACAGAGTCTCAGCAGGTTCAGTCTGTCACCTGATATGTTCTGGATGGGCTTATTCAGTATCTTCAGTTTCCTAACACTTTGTATGGCAAAGTCATAATCCATCTCAAAGAAATTTTTCTCAGTTGTTGCAATACATAGTTCACCAGATAACTGATCAGTACTCATACACATTAAATATTCTCAGACTGTTCTCAAAAAGTGAGTGTATTTATGAGCTGGTTGTCTAATGAAGCTCGCACGAAATTAATAAAAATGCAAAACATACACTCATCACAAAGCTGACTTACTTTTGCAGAAGAATCTAATTTCTTTGGCCATAGCAAACTTAACATGTTTCCCGGCCAGCTTTATTTGTGCCTCAGCTCTATGCACAGTGATCTTTTCATAGCACAGCAGCTGCCATGCTGACACGTGCAATACCCTGACCACCAAAATGACTGTCTGTCCTACTAAAGCGCTCTCCCTGCCTGTGAACGGTTCATTGAGTTTTGATGACACAAGATTTTATTGTGATCCTGATGGACTGTGTTGATTGTTTTGTTTTTCACAGAGGTGAAATCTAAAACAGAAATTCTATTCTGAACCTCAGATAGATAATAGCAAAGGATCTGCAGTAAGATGTTATATTCCACAAAACTGAAGGCTGTAAAAATGAGGCTTTAGAATTCTTCTTTCAGGCATATAAATTCCTGCCTGCAGTTGTGTTTTCATTTTAGTGATCCAAACAGTTTCCAAAATAAGGAGAAAGCTGAAAACAGAGTGCTTCTGTTTAATACTGTAGGACTTTTTTCAGGCAGCTGCTACAACAATGGCAAATATCATCTCTGTACATGAAGATAAAGTTTCTGGACCAAACACTGCTTTAACTATCACTACTTCAACTATGAAAGCATTTGGTATGAGTGGAGAAAAGAGGAGAGACAGAGGGCACCAGGCCTTTCAGAGAGGAGGCATTATACATTTTAATGTAACCTGGCTACGGAGAGGGAAAGCTTCTCTGAGTGACAAAAATTTTTACAAAGTTCAACCTTTTGGAACTAAATTACTACCATGCTTCACTTTAAGTGACTGTATAAAGTTTACAGGGGTGTTTTAAGGTACCTTGTTCTTTATTTCCTGTGGCTGTAAATGCCACTTCAAGAAGCAGAAAGTAAAAAAAAAAAAATTCTTGGTAATTTTGCCTAAGGAAACACTGGTTTTTATCTAGCACACCACTAGAGATGAGTTTAGTCTTTTCTATTGTATTTTAATAGTACATAGGCAGGGATACAGCTGTAAGGATTTTTTAAACCGGTTTATAAATTTAAAACTAGACTTGCTAAAAATCTTCAAGCACAGATACCTAAATGAAAACACCCAATGTCATGTGGACATGAAGATCCGTGACAGGTCCAGCTAAAAGGACACAGTCCTCTCACTGTTCAGCAGCGCTCTGTAAAAAAAAAACCCAAAAACCCAGGGCCTAACAAAGCATTTACCTTGTGGCTAAGAAACCATGGCACCGCAGCCCCTCAGCCAGTGTGCTGTTGTTGAGCACAAGCTGCTTCTCACTTCCATATTCAGTGCATTTCTGAAACTCCTCTACTAAAATGAGCCACCCGTTTCTCTGTCCAGGGTAAGAATTTGTGTTACATGTAACCCATTTTATTCTCTTCTTCTGTGTATGTGTCTGAAGCAAGGCCAGGCAAGTGGAAAGAAGAAGTATGCCTCTCCTTACTGAATGCATTTACAGCACTGGAAGAAGCAGAAAGCAGTTTAGCATCTAAGCTATTTTCCAAACCCTGAAAAAGGATTTCTGTGTTGAAGGCCCTGTTTGCTTTCTTTATGTTCTTAGCCTGCCATAGCTACAACAGCAGCATTACTGCAGCAGAGCAGATACATCATGTACAATGTAAACATAGCACACACACAGAACAACTAACTGCACTGAAAGAAGGCAGTCCATTAGGCATTCATTAGGTCTAGATACCTCCAAATAATATTAATTATATTCAACATACTCAATTATATTCAATAATAATATTGAGACAGTTCTCCAAGGCCTGTGAGTAGGAAAGTATTTATAGAAACTCAGAAACCTGAACGTCTAAAATCAGGTATGTGCGGTCGTATTTACTTACAGGTTTGTTAGATTTCTCGCAAGTTTGGAGGGCCTGCGAGGACGAAGCTGCACAAGTGGCTAGGCAGCCTGCAAAGCTTCACTGCAGAGCAGAGAAGGGAAGAGGCCTCCCCATGCAGACCACAAAAGCCACAGGACAGCTCCTGCCCCCCTGCTCTCACCTTTCTTCCCTCTTCAGCAGGGGAGGAGCTCTGCCCCTGTGCACAGGGAAGGAGCTGCTTTCCAGAAGCAGAGGGTCCTGGCAGTATGGCCAGCCCCTGCCCTAAGTGACCAGAGGGCACAAGGGGAGTTTGTGTCACCGCTCGGGTGCAGAGTGTTGTGTCCCAGTTGCTGCCTCCAGCTCTCAGATACACACGCATGGCTTTCACGTCTTTCATCTGATTTGTCTTCTATGAGATGGGCTGAATACAGCTGAAAAATGTGTGGTTTGGGGTTTGCATTGAGTTTAATACAGATTTCAGCTTCTGAGAAGTCAAGACGAAGAGATTTAATCTGTACACACACACGATTCATACACGAGCACATACAGATACGATATAGCATGCTGACACCAAATGTCAACATTTAGCATTCCATTCATAAAGAAAAGTAAACCTCTTTCAAACACACAGAAGATCTTCTTTACAAGCTTTTTTTTTCCTTTTTTATGATTCAGTTAAAGAAGTAATCAAATCTATTTTCTTTCCTTACTCTCTTCCTTCTCAAGTACTGTTCTCATTACTAGTATTTCTCGTTATCAGAGCAGATATGAAGGAAGCACTGTGAATAAACAGAAGGGATTTTGGACTTCAGGACACACTTTACTGCAGGCTTTTATCATCCAATATAGCTTGCTAGAAGGCATCATTTATGCCACTCTTCTTTCCCCAAAGACATTCCTCATTACTGAATGCTACGTGTTGCCCTGTTGGTCTGGAAGAAACATTTCATTAGCTACAATATCACTATAGATTGCATCTAGTTGCCATAGAAACTTTAGAGAAGAAGCTTGGGTTTAACCCAAGAATAGACTGAATTTTTCATTCTTACAGCATTATAACTTAAAAAGATACCATGTCTTTTATTGGCCTATATTTTTCAGTATAAAAACTGACAGCTACTGATAATTCATATAGGGTTGATGACTGTGAAATATTTTTATTACAATATCTACTACTTAACTGGGACAATGCACTGAGGGACAGAATTGCTGTTGACTTCTCTGCAACTGTGATTTCAACCTCAACCACTCAAAGTCGAAGGCAGCTGTAAAACTGACATAGAAAACTCCTTTTACTGGTATGTTCTGGGGTCAGAGAGAGTGAGCCAGCAAATGTGGGTGCTGGGCATGGCTTTGCCACAACTTCTGTTGGTCACAATTTGTTTGTCAAATGGGTGAAGAACACAGCCTGTTTCTGAGGTGCTTAGAGATCCTCAGGTAGAAAGTGACTGCTTATGGACATTAGTTTGTTTTCTTCATGTAATAGAAGACGCTTAAAGAGATTTTTTTTGTTTTACAAGTAACAACAGCCCTTCAGCCCAAAATTATAGATTAATCCATACATCAGGCTTTGCAGCTCCCTAAGCAGCAGCACTGCTACTATAATGGGGCTTTTTTTAAACCAAGACTCCTTCCCCGTGTGCATGGAGAGATTAACTTCATAGCGTTTCCACACTGGAGCAATGCACTGCTGTGCTCCACACCACACCACTTGATCTGATAGCTAAATAGCTTGCTCAGTGGAGAAACATCAGCTCTCTCTGAAACTGGACCCACAATCCCATATCTGTCTGCACTTCAGACTTGAGCAACAAAGCATTTTTTCTTTACTTTTCACTCCTGTAAAACGAAAAGCCTGAAGATTATGGCACTATCCCATTCACATAAGCGTACGGGTAAATTGTGTAGTGTATGCTATTATCACTCAATAAAGAGCTCCTTCTGCCTTACCAGGCTACATAAAAATGTGGAAAGCCTAGTCTCCAAAAGGTCTCAAGTTCTCCATCTCCCTTTTTCTGGTGTTCTCGTTTCCTCTCTTATTAGAAATACATCAACATCAACAAATGATAGTTTAAGGTTACAGCACTGGAAGGGCCTGGCTTCCTCTCCTGCCAACATTCTTTGCAGGGTGGCTTCTGCACACTAGCACTTTTGTTCTTTTTGCTACAAGCTCCTTTCATTTGTAAAACTCAGACTCTAGTTACAGCTGGTTTTGTTCCGAAAGAAAAACTGGAGGGGGATGTGTGTGTATGGGTGGGGATGGGGGAGCCTGTGCCCGTGCAGTTTTGTGCCTATTCTGTGGCAGGGTTGTAGTGGGGGTTATATTTAGCTTGATAAATAAGAGGTTTTGTTATTAAGATCCTTTTAACTACATTGCACAGCCCTTACTGATGTTGGTGGACCAAGCAGTATCACTGGAGTCAATGGGTCTGTGATGCTTTATTATTTCAAATGACATAAAGATCACTGAAATAGGAACGATCATAATGAAACACTTTCATCGTGAAGTCAATGGGTCTATTTGTACAAATGTTCACAAGCATGAATGAGAATTGCACAATTTAGGCCAATACATACTATTTTCTGACAAGTTCAGTATCTTTTCTTGATAAAAACTCCATGAATAGCACTGTCTCACATGTGCAAACTACACAATGAACCTGGTTCTGCTTGGAATATCTAATTTATCTCAGTGGCATTGCTCCAGAGGAATGTATTTAACTCTTTGGAGCCACTATTGGATTAGGACAAATCTGATGCTTTTAGCTGATTGACTAGGGATGATTCAAAACAAAGGCTTTTCTGTCCTTGAGAAGCACTGGCTTTAAATAGCACTATGTCATTTGCATCATCTTGCAGCTGAAGTAGTGCCTTAAAATGGTGCACCTATGGAAATTCACATGAAGGAAATAAGATCCAGTATGAGAATTCCTATTAGAGGACAATTACATAGCTTGAAATAATGAGGTACCAAAGTGAAAACCGGCCAGTGAATACAGAACTCATTTGCAAGTAGCTTTATATTTAATTAGCATTCAGTGTTTTGAGGTAGGAAGACAGCTTTTTACCCAGTTGTACATTCAAATTTAGAATTACAAACACCAGCAAACCTAGTAAGCACAGGAATTCTGTAGGGAGCTCCACTGAATGTAGTCCCAGCAGCATGAATAGGTAATCTGGCTGTGACAGCAGAACTGTAAACAGAGAGCTGCTTATCAAACATCCTGCTCCAGATGAGGTGGATTCTTAGGTTGTGACAGACACGCACCTTATTTTTTCCAACAGCATTTCCCATTACACATTGGATAATTCAATGCTGTATTTCCTTTCTCCTTTTCTACTGGCAGCTAGATCTCATTCCCATCTTTTTTACTTTCTCCTAGAATGACACGGCTTGAACAGAAACTTGTAGATGCAAGAGGGAAGGATGAATGATTGCAACAGCCATCTGAAAGGGACTGAGGCATTCACACCTGGCCTGGCTGGAATGGGAATGCGTGACCCAGAGGACTGAGCCCTTTCACACCAGTTAAGGAGATTCCTTCTTCTGCTGGAATGTGGGATACAGTAGCACTGTTTGCTTTGGAAGGGTAGCAGCAGCAGTCCATACAGAAAAACATGGCATTATTTCTCATCTCTGACTGCCGGAAGTCCATGTAAAAAGGTTCGAAAAGCATGACGAAACCACATTGTTCCTTTCACAGAGTGAGCCACCATCTAACTCTTTGTCTGGCTGTGGTATGTCTGAGATACTCTGGACATGTCTGGATGTAAGAGGAGGACTTAGGTTATTTTTCTGGATATCTGGTATCCTGGTTGGAGCAGATAAGAACTAAACATGATCAGGTTGACTCTAAATGACTCTAAATGTACGCACAGTAAGCGTGACATATCCAGAAGTTTGATTTATGGCACATGAATGACATAGCATACGCACACAAGTTTTCCTTGTTGAAATCCTGGACAGAAATATGACAGCCCCACATTTTGGAAAAAGGCATATTCTGGAGGGTGAAACTTGTAATATCTGGAAAATTAAAAATATTCCAGTGGTCAGCAGATACCAAAGATAACCAGTTCAGTATTGGTTGATACTCTCTGATTCAAACACGAAAGTATTCTCTGGACTAATGGAAGTTCATCCCATTTTCTCACTGTGTCATCCTAGTAGGACAGGGCAGTGAGGATAAGCACTGTTGTGACCTTTCCCATGCTCATCCATCCCTACAAACTCACCAACAACCCTGGAGAGAGTAGTCTCACAGCCAGGCAATTTTAAGTACCTCTAGTACTGCTCCCTCTGGCTCAGGAGTTTTCCATTTTGTCTTTGACTTGAGTCTCCTAGAAAACTGTTCAGATTCTTGAGAACTAAATGTTATATTAATGATTAGATTAATCTCTCCTTGTACTTTTGAGATGCAGCAGAAACATCTAAGAGAAAAATCTGACCTGAAAAGTCCCTAAATTCTCACACTCAGTAGGAAGTACATTTAATACCAGTCAGGATTTGTGAGCTTATAAATCTGTCATCTGCCACAATTCTAAAATTTGGTGTACCTAAATTATATAACAGATGTATTTCTACAACAATTCTACCTGCAGACATCCTGCCACAGAGAGACCAGATGTCAGTTCAACATCAGAAGGAACATCTCTGAGCCCCAGAAGAGCAAATAGTTCTTATACAAAAAAGGAAGAACATCTGTCTAAACAATCTTATAAAAACAGTACAGCATTCTAGAAAAAATAGCCCCAAAGCATGTAGCAATTACAGAATTCTACTAGAGAATATCATAGGCTATTATTTTCAAGTTACTACTGTTTGAATTTTCTAAGATCTGCATCTTTTGAAATATAGTGAAGCATTTTTCCATAGAGTCCATGCTAATATCCATTAAAGCCTGGCACCCCAAACTGGAATCAAGCCATTTGTGAAAATCAGTTGCTTCTAGTATTTTTTTTTATTCATGATAAGATTATTTTTATGTACATATGTATTTAATTTTAATAATAAACTGATAGTTCCCTCTAAGATATGATAGAAGACCTTGTGTATGGATGATGTTTTAATTGAATTTAATTTAAGAATATACACACCAGTAACACTGGACAGAGTAGTCCAGTACCTGTTAGATGGTGGGGGTCCTGACTTTGTATAGATTTGCAGGTGTGCCTGCTGTACAGCAGAAGGCACTCAGATCCATGCTCCCATTTTCCATGCAAAATGGGGTGAGGTTTAAGTAGGCATGCTCACTAAGGTGCATGAATAAGAGTGTACAGATGAAAACCTTCCATAGAAATGAAGTACTTTAGAACTAGAATTTTATTTGTGATATTAAACTGAATTAGTGAAGTTTTTTCACTCAAGATATCCCCAAGTATGGAACAGGTATTTTTGTCTCACCCCACGTTTAAACTTGGATTCTGACAGCTACACTAAGCAAGTATCTCAAAAAGGAAAGTTAAGAACTTGATGATAGTAAATTCCACAAAAATGGGTATTTATGTGTATTTTCTTAGAAACTGAAAAACAAATAGTTAAAATTGAATCCTCTTTCATTTGCCTTTTGCTAAATTCTCCTCTTATTGACTAATTTGCACAGCATAGACACCCAACTGTTGTTTGTAAATACATGGTTAAAGGATTAGAAACATACAGCAGTCACCCTGCCAGATTTATTGACGAGTCCTCAAACACACAAGCCCTTGTGGAAGGATTTAAGTAAACAAAAAGCATTATGTATCTATAGAGACTGAGACAAGAGCTAATTGCACTTGCCAGATTGCAAACAGTACTGCACAGAGGAAATAAATAGGTGTTTAATTTCTAAAGGGGAATTAGGTTCAACATCTTAACCATCCTGCTGCCTAGTGGGTCCTGGTCCTAAGCCCACTGTTTGGTGTTTCATAGGGAGAAATAGGTGCTAAAGAATAGGGTTCACAGACATCAGCTGACAGTCCAAGCAACAACCTCAGCTTTCCAGCAAGCAACACTGCAAAGGCTGGAGCTTGAGAGCTCGAGTGATCATGGACTTTCTAAGCTGCCATAAAAACTAACATTTAGATCCTCTTCTAGACATCAGCATCCATATCACGTCACTCTGTCTTGCAATACACAACATAAAACTGGTCAGCCCTTGTGATACTTCACAGCGTGGCTGAGCTCAGGTGAGCAGTCAGCAATCCAGGAGGAGCAACCAGGGCAAGGGCAAGGGCTCTCCCTTGCTTTTCCATCTTCCCTGCATCACACACTCTTCATATCAAGCTCTGCCCAAACAGCAGACTGGGAAGGGAAAAAAGAGCAGATGAGGGAAAAAAATAGTAGGAGTAGTTTCCACCTACTTTTTGCTACTACCTACACTAACTACCTTCTTCCTTCTCAAAGCCTTCCCTGGCTGTTCAGCAAAACTGTTTCCTGCTGCTAGAGGTGATTGAGTGAAACAGTCTGGATAAAGCACTTAAATATTCAGTGGGACAACAAGCTTAGAAAACCAGCCTAATACCCTTAGTAAAGACACATCCTGGGAAAAAAATACGCTTCTGTTTCTCCTCCAGTACGGATATTTATATGTAGAAAAGCAATGTTCAAAGGAAAGTTCAACAGGTCTGTCTTGGACTACAGACATAAGGACAATTTACATCCACTCCATGCCTCTTCACAAGTCAAAAGAAACCACAAAAATTAATGAACAGATTAAAAAACATCTTCAAGTTTTTCACATGCTGAAAGATTGCACTGAAACCGTGTCAGAGATGTACAATATCCATCAGCAATCCCTTTGGAGCTTTTCCCTGCAGTGAGAACAGCTCATCCCGACTGCACCCGCACGCTGTCCTGTCGTGACAGAGGTTGTTTTCCAGGGACATCCTTGTTCTCACACAGCCTTTGCTCCAAGCAGCACAGTGCCTTGCTTGACAGCTAGCAGGGGAGTGTCATACCCTGACTGGTGGTGAGCAGCATCCTGCAGGAGAGCTCAGTGAGAGCCCACAGAGCTCATCAGATGAGCAGCCATTTCTTTGGGGAGGGAGAGGAAAGGCTTCTTTGTTCCTCTTTCTTTATGACTGGGTTGAAATTACCCAGTAAAATATCTACAAAGGTGAATCTTAATTCACCAGAATGGCAAAGATTTATTCACAGTGTTAGATTTTGTTCCGTGCTTCTCCCTTCGTTGTAGAGCACAGAACTATTACTGGTCTTGCTAAATGATGGAATTTCCTGTTCTGGTTAGTACTACAGTTAAGGCTTTAAATTAACCCTCAAGTGAATATTCTCCTGGTTTAATTGCCAGGCTTTGGAAAGAGGCCTAGCACCCAGGCCCTGACAGGAGTGCAGCTATGCAATATCCAGCTGGCTGCTCTCCCAAAGCAGTTAGAGCCGCCACTGCGGAGAGAGATTTACACCCCTGTGGGATAAAATACTTCTCTCGCAGAGCTCTACCATCCCTGCTACTGTAACCCGCACTTTCCAAGTGACCGGGTTTTTTTGTAAGTCTTGCCAAGCCTTGGGAGAGCTGGATGGGCAGCTGGCTGCTGTGTCAGTCTGCAAATGCAGCTAGAGGGCTGGATAATGCTGGGATCTGCCCTACATGCAGCCTTGCCTCATGCTGGCTGAAAAACCTTTGCAGCTGAGTTTTTTCATAGGAAGGGTGCTAGAGAACAACAATTTCTAATTTTCTTTGGTTTAGACAAAGTATTTCCACTACTACTAATGCATAGGGTTCACTTGTTAATCTACATCCAGAAAAAAAGAATTCACTTCTTATTAACATCAGTGTGATGGCTAATGTGCATTCACTCAGCTTGATTATGATGATGGTATAAAGCCCCTGTTACTCTTTCCAGATTGTTTTTTAGGCAGAAGGCTTAATTCTGTCTCCAGCTCATTTGATTACTGTTATTTTACTCCTAAGCTGGGACTGAGGTAATTATTCGCCACCATCTTTTATTTTTGAAAAATGATCAGTAATAGCAATCTCCTCTGGATTTTTTTGCTTCTCCTGGGTTAGAAGGGGTGACAGACAGAATCAATTATTCACATGCAAAGGCTGAAGCAGACTCAGATATCCCTCTGTAGTGCATCCAGGGCTGTTGTGCCAATGTGACCCATGTCCTCCTGGCTACCACTGTACTGCCCCATTTCCTGAGCACTTTCTCTGGAGTTTTCAGTGAGCTACTGTCAAAAATCTCCTGTGCAAACTATGCTGAGTACAGGTCCCAGGTATAAGACTCAGTTCCTAGTGATGTACACCCACTCCCAACCACCCCACTGGTTTATGAGCAGCCCTCTACAAGGTTACAGCAGCGATCCATCAGGTACAGCAATGGTCACAGTTGTTCTGGGGGCTGGTTCCATAACGTTCCTGGTGCTTGCACAGACTGTGACTATTTCCCAGAGCTGGTTTTACCAAACAAGCTGCTTGAATTTTATCATAGTGATAGGGCAAGAAGAGTTAATGTTAAGTGACTTAAGCCAGAAGCAACTCTGGTCTGCACATCGGTATTTAGGACCTGGGACTGAGACCAGACCCTCACAACACTACACCTGTTGTTCAGCCATGCAGCTAAGCCAGAATGCCTTTTCTCCAATGGGCAAGGAAGTCTCTCAGCCCTCAGAGGGCTAGAGGCCCTTATTAAGAGAATCTGACCTTCTCTTCAAAGGCGGTATGAATGGAAAAGTACAGGGGTGTCGGTGCCAAGGTCCTCAGTTTGCTTGGGAAACAGCTGTAGCAGTTCAAAAAGAAAATATGTCGCAGCTGCTCCAGACAGTAAATTCCTGGTGTTTCAAAGTGATGAGAAGCAGAAGATGAGTGCAGGAAAACACTTTAATATACTTCACTACAAAGTTTAACCATTACCAAAAATGACTTAACTTAATCTGTCTGACTTGGCATTGGAAGGGGCCAGGAGGACTAACCCAGTCAACCCGAAATGCTCCTCAGCCAAAGGCCAGGAACCAGTAGCTGAGAGTTCAAGGACACAGCTACGAGGTAACTGCAGTCTATACAACATGCCCTGAAGATTTTGAAACAGAAGCATGGCCCTGGCTTGGATTGTTCTTTTAACCATATATTGCTCAGACTGTGTTTCAAAGGATGATGGGAATGGATGCAGGGCATTAAAAAGCTCAGTATGCCACAGCCCTAATCCCAGACCTATGGACATAATACTGTCTTTAGGTGTTACAGATTAATGTCTTTTAAAGGCCCTTATCTAGGTGATTAGTTAGCCTACAACGTTAAAATATATTACAGCTGAAGGTTAGGCTTTTAAAAGAAACATACTGGGTTTAGGCATTTAAATTGTTTTGAGCTTAACATCTTGGGCTTTATTAAACTAATTATCTGACATCCAGGCAAAATATGGACATGACTGAAGTAGGCTTACGGCTATCTGCTGTTTGCTGCATATGTTTTTTCTTATGAAAAGAGACAACCAGAGATTTCTTCAAAGAACGTGGCGTGTGAATAACATAGAAGAGATCTTGTTCACCTCAAGTTGCCTTAATTGCTGAAGACACTTCTGGTGAATGTTGTCAAAGAAAATGGCACAGAAGATTACACTGAGACACAAGATGTCCCAGAGAAAATACTGACAGATGGGAACTCAAAGTTTTAGAGACAGAGCAGAAGCAAGGCAGAGGAGCGTGACTTGCTATTTGTGCATTACTGATTTTGAAAAGCAACTTACTGACTTTTTTTTGCAGGCCACATTGTTGCAGGCTGTTACCCTGACCCTCGGAAAGCCGGGTAACTCAATGAAATGCCACTGCAAATTATATTTTTGTCAGCTCTCAAGAACATTGCATTCTTAAAACAGGAACTGGCAGAGTTCAACGTGCAGTTAGTGTGGGGGAGGGCAGAAGCGGTGTCCAGAAGGGAAGCGTCTTGAGGCACTGGTTCCAGGGAAGAGCCTGGTAGTGTGTAAGAATAGAAAGCAAAACAAAGTGCACCAGAAGAGTAAAGCTCTAGGCAACGCCTGCCAGGAGACAGACCTCTATTGCTGAAATACAGGCTTTTTGCACCACTGAAGGAACATGCTCTTCATTTTATCCCCTGGCTGCTCCCTCAGAGAAGCAGCAATAGATAAAACAACATACATGCATAGGAAGGAGAAACTTGGATTGCACGTTGGAATATTTCTCCTTCGGCTTTGATGCAAAGTCTTATATTTGGCAGCAACATAACTGCAGTGCAATATTTAAATCCATTGAGAAAAGAAAACCTCTGGACAAACAATTTCAGAGAAATTTTACCCCTGTTGGCTGAGTTTACTGTTTCTCATCAACATATTAGAGGAACCAACAGTGTTCTACATGTTGCTTAGGTGGATTTAAAATGTGCATGGAGTGAATATACCCAATATGTTCATTCCTACTTCAGTATTACCACACCTTGCAGCTGTGGGTCAAATAACTATTGGCTGAATTACTTGGGCTTCATCAGGAAGACAAGGGAAGGACAAGAAGATGAATCTTAAGAGAGGTCTGTGCCTGAGGAAGCAGTGACCAAAACCCAACTGCATACAGAAAACATACTAAGGAAAATTTAAAGATATACAGCTTTGGGAAAGGATGGGATAGGAGAAATGGGGCAGTATCCTTGAAGACGGGGAGTGAGGATCCTTTTCTGATAGCGTTTGGCTTTCATGGAGAACAGTAATCAAAGATGTATGGTCAGGGAACCCTGTTTCTCCCAGCTATACAAGGTGATTAAGTATAATTAATACATCCATTAAGAACAAATACAGCTGACTATACTGAGAAGTTATGAAGAGTAGGAGTGAATCAGGCAGCAACTAGAAGGCCGTTAATCTCATCCTTGCACAAGCCAAAATGCATGATAAATGAGCCTCCATGAAAGGGAAGCAGCTGAGCAATATGTAGTGCAATATAGACTAATGTTCAGTGATAAGAAAGCACAAGCATGCAGGATATACACAACTCATGGGGAATGTCTGTGATATGATAATAAGTTTGGCAGCTCTGCACATCACTGAAAAAAGAAGTTTCTCTTGTTTCTGTTACAGCTTGTGCAGTTAACACATTCCAGGACCCATAGTGGGCAATTCATTAAGGAAATGGATATTATTTGCACGCAGCCTTTGCGCCTCATCACTTTCGTTATTTATTTAACTCTGATCACTTCTGAAGTAGATGGCCAAAATTCCCCAGAAAGGCAGTTCCCAGTGACCCTACTGATTCATGTGCTTACATACTCATTCCCTTACAGTGAAGAACGTTTCTTACTGTGGCTTTTTGCTCTCCCTGTTACATCTAATGCAAATGAAGTCCAGAAGCTTGTACTATTAATGCAGCTCACCAAATCAGATCAATCAAGTTAACATAACCTTGCTGTGATGTGCACAGTCAATGCTTCAGCACCAAGGCTGTTACATCCCTGTTAAAATTGAAATATGACTGGACACAGACCATGTGCACACATTTACCATTCACAGGCTGTAATATTTCACATTCTTCTTTCCCTTTCCTGCTATAAGCAGTACAAGAATGCAAAAAGAAAAGGGGCATGTAAAGCATATCCAGAGGCAATCTGGATTAGAATTTGGCTTTAACCTCCTTATCTTTGCCCTTAACTTAAAGACAAGCTTGTGACTTAGGAGATGGTTCTGAAGAAGATTTAAAAAGTCTCTGTTAGCCCTGTGACTGCTTCATTATTGTATACCATTCTTTCACTACATATTATTATAAAACATGAAGTTTAAACCAGAATGTAAGTATTTGTATAAACAGGATGATATCTACCAAGAAAAGTCATTCAAGCCTCTCCTATTCAGTGGCATCTACAGTCACTGCCTGTAAGAAAACAGTTTTGTGTTCATTTCACAAATCATTCCACATTTATACAAGTTACACCTGCTTCAACTTAAAAAGCAATTATGAGAATATATTTTGGGGGAATGTACTGACCTTTAAAAAAGTATTTATACTACATATCTCTAATCTTTAGTCAAAGTATATTTGTGTGAGTTTCTTCTGAATTAAAAGGTTTTAATATTTTTTATTCAAACTCTTATCCAAAGAGTTCAAAACTTTTCAACTTTTCAAAACTTTTCAACTATTCAAACTTTTTATCCAAAAAATAATTTTGGTTTATTACTTTTATTATTTATAACAATGGAGAACATTCTGTGCTCAGCTTTCTCAGATATCAAATGGTTGACAATTATGTTCTTGCTATGAACATAAAGTCTGCCAACTTTGATGCTGACGTCACTGTGGGCAGGATAATATGTTTGAGCCTGTTTCCATGAAAGACAGCAGAGAAAACTTCCCTGAACTTTCATGGCACAGAATGAAGACTTTTGAGGATGACCTATGTTGCGTGGGTTTTAGTTCTTTTTTCAGAAGTCTCCAAGAGTTTGAAATGGACTGATTTGGTTGGCTTGAATAAATTCATTCGCATGTTTTCCAGTCAGAACTATATACCCATAGGTTTTTTAGGATAGGATATCCACTAGGATAATATGACATCTTGAAGGATGCCAACTTTTTCCAGTGACCAACTAATGGTTAACACTGCAAATATAAAGCTTTAAAAATCACGTGATGCAAATACCTCATAAAGAATACAGTGAGTGTAGCAGCTTTCTCTTTAGATCTTCTAACGGCAGCACATTTTGGGGTTGTTTGCTTCAGGTTTTGTGTTTGTTTTCTAACTGCTGATGCAGGTACTACGTCCTGCTATTGGGCCACTGTTTGAAGAACTGGTACATCCAAGGGGAGAGAAATTTCCGAAGAGAGAATAATAGATGCAGGGCACTTGGATTCATGTCGTATTATTTTAGTGAATTCCAGTCTTACAACCCAGGTGACATCACCTAATGATTGAAGGTGGAAAGCAGATAGGGATTTAAGTGCAATTGCTACAGGCAACATTTGTAAAAGTACAAACATTAACATCACTTGTGGAACTTAACCCATGCTCTATTTATCTGTTATCAACACTTATTCCTGTTGATATGACAGAGGAAAATTTCTTATTAAAATAATGAAAGCAAAAGTGGAAGCTTGGCATTGCCCACACCCAATAATATCATCTGTGCCTTTGAAGGGGATTTTTCTGCTTATCCTTTCTGAAAAAGGAATAATCAAAATGATTTTTACTGATAAAATTGCAGATGGTAGCAAAGTGGAAGTAGTGCAACTGTGCCAGAGAAACAACCCCTGTCACATACTGGTTCCTGGATTATGCAAAAACCAAGAATAAGTGAAATCTGCTCATAGGCACCTTAAAACATCTGCTCATAGACAGCTAATTAAAAGCAGATAGTTTAAGTAATCACAGCAACCAACCTAAAGAAATACAAGATACAAGGGAAGCAGTAAGAACATACAACAGCTGTGAGCCTTGGCAAACTCATTAAAATCAGCTATTGAAGGTAAAGAAAGCATCGATTTACATAAGGAAGAAAATGTCTTGAGCCTGTATTCCCTACTGGCTCTCAGCTTGCTGGTTATGGGTTGGCAGATCCTTACGGACAGGCCAGGAGAAGAAAGTACAGATGACAGCTTTGAAGCAGAGTAGTTGCTTAGGTTATTGTATGTGTCTCTAAACGCAACCCAGTGTTTGTTTCCATCAAGTGAATTTCTCACTATCATCTCTACGGGTTTGTAAGTTGTCTAGTATATAAAAAGTGCTGCCACAAATAATCACCAAAAAGCAATTTTAATCCATATTCTTATTCATTCCTAAAATCCCAGCTTATGCAAATTTTTACTGAATTTAATAGGACTTTCCCCTAGGTAAAGGCTGAAGGCACAAAGAGATCATATAGCTGCTTAATATCAACCCATTATTCTTCCGGCTTTAACTGAATGCCCTTACACCTGCAGAAGCTGGATAAAGAAATGTGCTTGACACGCCACAGACACAAAACTCCCATACTCTTCCATGGGGTTCAGGTGTCTGCAGCTGAAACCCTGCCAACACACACCTCACAACACCTTAGGGCGCAGCTGGGCCCCGGGGCAGAAGCTACAGAACTACTGTGAAACTGGGCAGTTGTCTTCTGCTGTACTGGGGTACCTTCTGAGATGCTTTGGCTGCAGCTGCACAAACAGATTCCCAGGAGTGACCTGAAGGACCATGCCCTGAGTGTAGAGAAAAACCTTCTTCTCTTTGCAGCCATTTTTGTCTGCCCTCTCTACAGAGATGAAACCAAAGAGACTTCCTGCACAGAACTGCCATCTTCTTCAGGAGAAAAGACAGTGTCAGTGGGAACATGGTATTGCAATCTAACTGCTAGCCAGCATGGTAGCAGTCCTATTCTACCAGGAGGAAAAAAGAAGAAAGCTTTTTTCCTGGCTCCCTCCAGAAGTCGTGTTTGAAATACTAATTATACCAGCATTGTACTTTTCTGTGTTGCTTCTCGTTGGCTTCCAAGGTGGTCCTTTTCCCCCCATTTCCTGGCACTACAGAAATTTTGTAGTATTCCAATAGGGTTCACAGAGATTTGCATACAATAATTTTCTATTTGGGAACCTTGCTTATCTTTCCATAAGTCCTAGAGGTTCTCCTGAGTTGCCACGTCACTGATGTCCACTATCAGTCCTGTGCCCTGGCCTCTTCTGGCAAAACAAAATACGTTGAGGGTCCCTTAGGAGATTCAGAACTGAGCATCAGTCACTGAGAACAGCCTCTCCTGAGCAAAGAAGGGCTCCATAGAAGGGAAACATAGAGTTTTCAAGGTTCTTGCAAACCTCCCAGGTTGGTGATATTGCATAATATGCTCTACATTTCCATTTACTGATGGCCAGCTGCAGGTTTGGGTGAACCAAGGGGCGTGCACCATTCCTTCTACACTGGGAACGGCTGGAAATGGTCTCTTGCTCTCATCCAGAATCCTTTATGTTTTCACCTTACAAGAACATGAGAATGAAGTCTCCAGACACGACAGTGGAAACAGAAACTGAGAAAAACAATAATAGTGAAGAGAAACCTATCCAAACCAGGGGGTTTGCACATGTCAGCTTTAATGCAGAAGCCTGGAGCCATGAGAACACATTGCATTGCCTCCTTCCTCTCTCAGTTTGTTCTTGGTTTGTTATTTTTCCTGACTGTTGCTGCATCAAAGCACCCACAGTGAAAAGGGCCTGGCATGACATGTCAGGAATAAGATTGTGCTCAGGCATGAGGCTTTGATCTTGAAGATTCTTCAGCTGTGTACAGTGCACAAAGGTGCAGCCTTGGTACAAACTAGCAAAGGGAAAAAATTCCAGTGGGGAGTTTTGCCTGGTGAGTGAAGAGTTAGTGCAGGTCAGTAATAAAGGCTGTTACGTGCAGGTTTTTTTTGTTGCTGATGCAGTTTTAAAACACTGAGCATATGCAGAGGAAGTCCTCACACAGGGGTAAGTTGCTGCATGCAGACTTTATTTTTTTATCTATGTATTTTTAGATATGTACAAGAAATTAAATCTTCAACCACCAGGATACATGAAAAGAACTTCCGTTGCAATATGTTTGTAAACCAAATACGTAGAGAGAAATAAAGAGATAAGAGGTAAAGAAAAACATTCATTTTTTTTCAGACTCTTCCACATGTATTAATATCCAGCTCACACTGAGGAAATTTTCTCTACTCACCGTTTCAGTATTCTGTGCTCTCAATAGTTCTTTGATCTCTTGATTTACAGCCATGGGAATGAAAACCAAACAAATACTTTTCCTTTGTTTTCTAGAACGCCTTGTTTTGTTCCATTATAAAAACCAACCTGACAGACTTTTATATCACAGAGATAAAAAAGGAGATACAGAAGGTACTGTGTGAACTGTGAACTTCTCTAAAGATAGGTGATACCTCTGTGAAGTAAACAAGCACACGTCCCCCCGGGAGGTGCAGTATACTTAGGAAAGGCTGGAACCTCACACAGTTTTGCAGTAGCATGAGTGTGATGCTATCTGTGAGCGAAATCTGGCATATATATAGTCTTTTTTTCTTCTGCTTTTTATCTTTTGATCAAGGATGGACAGAACCTGAACAGGTGTTTTTAGATCATCATCACGAAACCAAACTAAAACGATAGCTACGAATGTCAGTGTGCACATCACATCAGTGGTTTTGTCAAAAGCAGATGCTTACAGAGAACAAGGTAAGTTAAGCCTACAGCATGAGAAATTTGGCCCAGTACCCTTAACTCCATAAAGGCCACTACATGTATTTTAAGACTCAGAATAAGATTTTAAAAGGTAAGGCATCATTCTACTTTCACAATGGACAACTTCCACCTTAACAAGTTACAGCTATATGGTGACACTTTTTCTAGATTAGAAAACATTTTACAAGTTTGAAAAAAGTGAGCATAGCTGGTAGAAGTGACAGTGTGTTAATGTCGACATCTGATGAATACAAAATGCAGGGGGAATAGCTTGTTGCTGAAATACATTAGATCACAGCAGCAGCAAAATGTAGCAGTGAGACGCCACCATCATCATTTCAACGTCTGTTCCATATAATTGCAGAGTGACTGCGAGCTAGCAGGGAAAGCTATCTGTCTTTGGGAGTCTTGTAAATGACATGCTATTTAAAATAAAACATCAAGACTGTGAAAAAAACATTCAGAGACTCTTCGACATCTACTGAATTGTGTACAGTCTTCGTGGAACATCATAAATGCAGTCCTCAGAGGAAGTAAATGGTTGTCTGAAGACACATTGCTACCAAAGCCATTAACACAACTCATCAGCTAACAAGAGCGTACTCATCTGTCTAGACACAGATGATATTAGAAGAGTAATCACTATAGATCATATTCATGTCCAAGTCCTGAAGGAGCTTTGTGTGTTTTCATTCTGTCCCTGCCCTGGCCCACAGTCTGAAGGCAACATCCTCGCTCACAGTCAGTGTTAGGTACCCAAGCTCTGCAGGAGCAGCAGAGCTCCTGCTGTCCAGACCTGATGAAGTATCTGTCTGGTGCAGATAGAGAGCTCATTGCCAAACCAAAGCTTTAAAATGCTAAGGAAATAGCTCCTTGTCTCTCCTTCTCCCCTGACACTACACACAGTGTTTAGAAGATTAGCTCAGATTAAATACACAGCTTTTTTAGAGGTAAAGAAAAAGGACATGATTTTCATTCAAGCTGTTAAAACTCTGGTCAAATACAGGAGCACAAATATTTGGTTTTATATATAATGCTCTGTTACCATTATGCTCTGCCAGTCGTCGCTGTATTCAAGCAATGTATTCTGCTTGAAATTCATTTATATGTTCAATCCCCTTCTTAATTTTTTTTTTTGCCTAATTCTGCACTTGGAAATTATTTTGGTTAAGAGTCCCAAAATCACACTGCACATTGGTGAAAAAGTATTTGTTTTCATCTGTTATTTTGCCACTTTTTTCCTTTTCATCTGTGCTCTCTTGTGAACATGATTTCTATTTAGTGATCTTTGAGACAGCACAAATACAATTTTGGCCAGTTTTCTTAATTTTGTTATGCAAGGATATCATCCATCCAGAGCACATTTGTCCTGCCTTGCTATATAATGTAGCAGATTCAGAAGTGGAAATAGTCCAAGTCTCCTCTTGAAATTGAATCTCTAATATGGGCAGTAGGGCACTATCTTTGTTTCTATCAAATGCACATCATAGAAACAGCAAAAACTCAGAAATTAATTCAAATTTATTGAGAAACAAACTCCTCGTCAAATTTTTTGTGACTGCGAGCTTAGCCTAAGAACAGGACCCTTGGAAGATTTAAAAGCCAAAACCTAGAGATAGAAATTATGGTACTTAAGCAACGTCGTGTAACCAGCAAGTTGAATGAAGAATTAAATTTCTTTTGCTCAAAAAAGAGAAACAATCGTCTCAGTATCTGAGATGCTGTAATGGCTTTGGGATACTCGGTCTGTGAAATGTCTGTGACAAAGGCTGGTTAAGACACATGTTCATCCCATTACAGATTAGAAAAATACATTATATCATGTCTGTACACCTTCAAACATTGTCTCAGATATGTTAAAATGTAATAACGGTTCTAGTGATTATTTGTTTGAGTATAGCTTTGTACGATAGCAGACTGAAGTAATGCCATGTGAATATCAAACATCAATCACACACAAGTACTGCCTTTTCCACTGCCAAGTCTTACCCTGTCCATGAATAGCTGATGGTCAGAGTACATTTCATAACAGTCTCCTGTCAGTTTCGGTTTGAAAAGCACAAATACCATCTTATATATCAGGAATTTATTTAGCTTTTCTTTGTTGTTAGGACTCACCTTGTTGGTTTGTTTTTTTCCTCCAGAAGTTATTTCAGTAGTATTTTGAGAGGTAAAATATTTACCGTTGAAAGACTTATTTTCACTTAAATCATGTAGCTTTGTAAATAAGCATGACACAATTTAGTAACACTTCCATAACAGGGCTGGAGCACACGCAGAAGATTATTTTGACACCTACATTTGTAATATCTGCAGGGTGAATATTTCAAGTGAGTTACTGTAGAGAACAGTAGAGGGTAATAGAAATTTCTAAACAAATTATGTTTGTTTATTCCAACTGTGGAAAGATAACCATACAGTTTAAACACACCACAGTGCTTGGGGTGATTTTGTGTCTACTGAGTAGAAAGAAAATAAAATGTTTCGCAAACAGCAGACTGGCTCCTCAGAAAACTTCTTCATGCACAGCTGCTGATGGGCAACTGTATTTTGCTCTCAACTGAGACTCAGAAAGATGGATGGAAAAAATGTACTCTTAAAAGCCACATTTTATACAAGAGAGGAGAAAACTCTTATATGAGAGTTATGGTTACTATAGATGAATAAACAAATCCAAATTAAACTAAAACACGTGTTAAGTAACCTTTTCTTTGGGACAATTCAAGAAAATTTTTCAAAACTCACCACTGCTGTATTATCTAGATCACAGCACCCCGTTCAGAAGGAGGTAAGCCAAGGTATCCAGTCCCATATGGAAGTCTGAGATCTGGGAGCAGAACTAATAAAAGCTGGAAGTACAGAGTCTACCCTTGGTGTATCTGTCACCACATGAACTAGTCTGTGAGTCACACAGCTACAGGACTCTGCCTTTACGTAGGGAAGGAGAACTGAGACCCAGGAGAGTCCTTCAGCTCAGCACCAGAGCAGGGTCAATAGGGCATTGCACAGCTCTATTTAAGATCTCAGTAAAATACCAGTGCTATGACTCTTTCAGGATGTTCTCTCCAGCTCCATTCAGAACAGGTAAAAGTACCAGAGCTCTTGTGAGGACAGGAAGTTTAAAGAAATTTAACTTTGAATGCCACCGATACATTTCATATTCTTCCAAAAAGTGAACTCCACCAGTTCTTACTGTCAGTTACTAAACTTCTGTCATTTTAGGATATTATTCTTTTAATATTTATCTTATTACCTCAGAAAGGGCCTGCACCTGTTCCCAGATCTGAACTTAACATAACCCACAGATTTGTCCCTCCCCTGCATTTAAGAGTCCAGACAACTACGTATATACTGACCACCCAGAATAGTATAATCTTAAATTACAAGGATTTTTCCGTAACAGAAGGGAAATTAACAATTTAAAAAAAAAAAAAAAGGCTCCAGGCAGCCAGACTTTGAGTACTGCAGAAATCTTTTATTGGCAGATAGCACAAAACATCATGCACTAAACTTGAGAGTAAGCACTGAGTCTGCCCCCAATGGCATTGATCTCATTAGCAAACACACAAAGCTGCTTCTGGTTCAGAGCCAGCACAAGCTGCACAACATGTGCCCAAAGTTATTCAGTACATCACAGATCAGAGAGTAGACAAAGACGGACAATGCTGTACTCACCTTCTCATCAAACACCAGATTTCAGGCACCCCAGGTAAAACCAGCTTCATTACAGATCATTTATTTCAAAGTAGCATACGTATACCCACGGGTAAAGAAACTGATTCTTTTTGCTGTGTTGGTAAAGAGACCACAGGTTTGTCATCTTCAGAGATTTCGAGTAAACAGAAGCAACTGAGCTGCCAAAGCTCCTCTCCTCATTTGTGTCCCTAAAATTAGTATAGGCATACAAGATTCAGGTACTACATGATAGTCCTGCTGTGCTCCTGATATCACACAAAATGCCAAGGAGGACCTCACAGCACACCTTATCACTAGTGCAGCTTCCAGCCCTCCGGTAATAAGAATCCCAGTTCCACCAACAATTCCAGTTCCACCACAATAACCTCATAGGCCGTGGCTCACTCTCAGCCTACCAACAGACACCACAGCTAAGAGCACCTGCTGACTTCCTGACACTTTCTACATTTGCCTGCAACATGCTGGGCTTTCCCAGCTTCCATGTGGATTTTCAGTTTTCTGACATCTCAAGACAGACAAGAAAAGTGACATGTGAGAAAGAGAAGAATGACAGAGAAAAATGAAGACCGATACAAACAATCTGGAAGATAAAAGATGCCTCCAAGTTTATCCTGCAGCTTTCCTGCACAGTGAGTCTTCTGTTCTGTAGTGTTGCTGCCTGATCTCAGTTCCTAGAAATCTCATTTGAAATGATAAATCACATCATCAGTCACATGTAACAACATGCAGCAAAGCTGGACCTTAACTACTGCACAAAAAAGACCACTCCACTGTAGTGATCACACAGAGCTCAGGAAAAGTTTCTTTAACTCTGGTTCTGCTGAACCGGTGTCCAGTTGTGCCTCTGAATTCCGGTGTAGCCGTACAGTTCCGCATCTCACATCCATGTGATCTCATGTATCAGAATACTTAAGTATAAAGTGGTGCTTCTCTCCTCATCTCTCTGTATCATAAGCTCTTCATTGTGCTCAAGACAAGAAGGAAACATACTCAAAAGTGTAAAGCTAGGGCTAAGAAGAAAGGGTCTAAAATAAAGGTGGGGAAAAACCAGAAAAGGGCTGGATGAGATACAATTAGGAAGGAACATCCCAGGCAAGAAGAGCATATTTCTATAAAGAGGTTATTAGTAAAAAGAAGACCAAGACAAGAGTTGGTTTGCTGCTCATAGGGGAGAAAGCTGTCAGTAGATATGTAAGAGGCCAAAGAATTGAATTCATGTAATCAGTTTGCTAACACTAGTAGTACCAACAACAGATGGCTTAATATATCTGGCTGGAAGAGCAAAAAAGACATTAGAGAGTAGCTGGATGTTTACAGTTCAGCTGGTCAGGCTGAATTCATCACGGGATACTTGAAGGAGTAGGTGAAACAGTGTCATAAGCATTAGCAGTTCTCTCTCAGAGCTCATGAATATCAAAGGATGAGGTCTAGGAAAAGGCAAAAAGAGCGATATCATGCTCTTATTTAAAAGAGGTGAATGGAGGGGCTAGGGAATTTCAGACCAATCTGTGTAAATCCTGTAGCAGCAGCAGAGTTTTGTAGCTCAGACAGTGTAAATATACACACCAAAGAGGGTTGATGGGGAGACATAATGAATTTTATAAAGATAAATGACGTAAGATATAAAAAAACCTCAGAGATGGTTTCAGGAGTAAATCCTTTTTAAAGCAGTAAGTAGAAGTAGCAGAAAAACCAAACTATTTCAAAGATCTTAGAGGAAGAGAGAGAGGGGGAGAGAGAGAGAGATGAGTAAAAGCCAATAATGGATTTGCCAAGAACAAGTCATGTCAAGGTATTGTAATTCCTTTCTTTGTTAAAGAAGCAGACATGGCAATAGAAAAGTGTAAGTGCACATCATGTATCTGGACTTATTAAGGCTTTTGACACTGTCTCTTATGACATTCCCTAGCACAAGTATGCTAGGGAAATACAGTCTACATTAAACTATTGGAAGATGGGTACAGAACTAGTTGGAAAAAAACCTACCCATTCAAACCCAGAAGAATGTCACTGACAAAGTGAAGGATACAGTGACTGGGTAGTGAGATCTGCAACAATCTGGTCTCACCTTGGGTCTGCTCCTGCTGAATAATTTCCTGGGCAGCCTGAACATGGGAATGTGAATTTACTGCACCCTCAGGTGACAGAATGCTAACAGGGCACAAACTATTTGGGCAACAGAATTAAACAGACCCAAACCACAACCAGCCCACCTTGCTAGTATGTCTTAGCCACCACTTCAAATGCCAGTGTCTTCAAGGTCCGCCTTGAAGGTCTTAGCAAGGCCCTCTGAGCAAAAGTTAGAGGGGAATGGGGGGGAAAAAGAGTGGATTTATGTGTTTCAGGTTACTCTAGGTTCAAGGAAAACTGTAAAACATACAGGATGCATTTCAGAAAGGTAGATGTTGAGAAAAGTAAAAGAGATAGGAAAAGAAAAAGAAAACAGAAAAATCAACCAAACTGTATTTATAGTGGTCACTTTTCCTGTCCTATCCCAGCCAAGAGGTATGATGGAGCTCTTCATTAGAAACTGAATAGCAAAGAATACACTGCAAATTAACACAGTTTATTTGCTCTTATATATGCAAAATCATAGAGCCATTATTTTAAAAATATTTTTATTCATCTGGTAAAAGATAAAACCTAGCCTCTGTTTATTCATCAAGAGAGCTTTGCTCACCAATAGTTCAGCTGAATTTTAGAAGTGAAACAACACAGAAAGAATTCACCTCCACTTAAACTTGGGCATGGATGCTTATCTTTAAAGTACACATTCTTTTATTACGATTATTGAACTGGTGTTTTACCTGCAGCATTTACTACCCAGCAGCCACTGCTTCCCACAAATGAACAGGAAACATCAGTAACATGGACGTGTGCATTTTGCACTAGATTTGGTGAAGCAAATGAAGGAAGCTAATCAAGTCTCCTGCCTCAAGATTGCTTTTACTGTTCACATCCAGCTGAGTTTACAGCGCAGCAGCAAGCAAAGGGTATAACAAAAGACTTTCACATAGGCAATTTGAAAATGTAATTGGTTTAAGTCATTGTCAGTGCCAACAGGGGCACAAGTTTATGGGACAATTGGAAACAGAACACAAATACTACTTGTGTGAAAACTACTGTGCCTTTAACTACATAGAAATTAGCGTGTAGTGGCAGGCTGACAACACAGTGAGCACCATATCATTACAAGATTATAGCCTTCCCAACCACAAGGCAAGAATACAGGTTATATGCTAATTAGTTTTGGATCTACTAAAGGTAATTACATGGTAATCTCCACGTAGTTACACGGTGTTTAATAGGAAACCCTAGTAACTAATCATATAATTAAAGAGTAATTGCAAGATACTTCTTCCTTGTGACATCCATGGTGGCCAGATAAATTAAAAGTGATAGAACTTTACAGCATAACCTGTTCCTGTTACCAGACTTCAGAGCAATATCATGCCTCTCAAAACATTGAAGTAGATGGAAAAATGTACCAAAAGTCAGGGTGCTTATCATTCCCTCAATACACAGAAAACAGCACCTCATACCCAGAACCACTGTTTGTTTCCACAAAATTACCAGGAAGGGAACCTCACCATGTTCTTTGTTTTTTCCTCACTTGATTTCCCTTTTTTCTCCCCACTTTTGTCTGTAATTTCAGTTTCTGTAGCTTCTCAGTTGCAGCCAACCTGTCCTTTCTCTCAGCACGCTTAAGACACATGGAGTCAACTCTTGCTCCATTACCTTCACCTTTTTTTTTCTTTTCTTCTTCCAACAAACTTTTCAGTAATTTTGCTACTTTTTTTTAATGTGAAAACTCCATCAACTTTTTTCTTCTTTTTTCTTTCCACTCTTCTGCTTTCTTTTCCTAGGACTCTCATTGTTTCCTCTCCTTTTTGCAGAGGACACTGCCATGCAAATGATAACTAAAATTACTGAAACTCTCCCCTCAGACTTTCCAAAGCCAGGACAGCAGCCAGCGAGGCTCCTCCATCTTTGTTCCATTATCCATGCATCCTTTCTGCCTGGCTTCAGAAGTTGCTCACTGCTGCCACGGTCTTTTCTCCCGACTGATACTAAGACAACCTTTCTAGTGCTTTCTGACAGGTCACACCAGTGACCACAGCAAAAGCTGCACAGCACAGCCAGCTGGAAAAGAGGTGGACAAGCAGTGCAGACCAGCACACAGTGCTGGCCAATTTCAAGATGCCTCTCACATGAACTACCAAAGTTGCAAAAATGGTTTCACTCCAGAGTGGACTAAAAAACTTAAATTTCCTGCAAAAGAGCATTAAAAATCCAGTAAATCAAAAAATTTCTTTCTTGTTTTCACCCTTCTTTATTCTTCTGCCTCTTATCTTGTACTAAGTAAAATCAGAGTTATATAATAGCATCATCTACAGCAAAATACAAATGCAAAAAAATCAAAATCCCTGTCCCCAGCACCAGTCGGTTTCAATAAACAAGAATTTTTCCCAAGAAAAACGTCTGCCCTGAAGTTTCCAACTGTATGCAATACTAAGCCTGTTTCAGGACTTCCCCAGCCTATTGGAGATGCAGAAATCACCATTCAAAAATGTGAAAGCAAATGAAACATTAGACTAATAAACTGCTAAGAGCACAGTGTGCAATCATCCATGACTGTGAAAGGACTACGGACTCTGCTTAGTTTTAAAATACCAAGTCCCATTCACTGCTCCAATGAAGCCCAAGCCTCAAAATGCTGCTGAGCCTCCGAGTAAGGAAAGAAATGCTCCCACTCTTTTCTTCTCATTTTTTGACAGAACTCCTTCTGCCTAAGCTGAGCACAGCACCAGCAGTGGATGCTGTTCCGTCCTCACAGTGGGGAACAAAATAAGATGGGTATGAATTCCAAAGGAAAGGAAAGCTCCTGCAAGCTTCACCATGGTAAAACCCCTAAAACACCAAGGTAAGAAAACTGTGGGTGAGTACAATGTTACAGGAACACAGAGAGACAGAATTAAAATTCTGTCCACAAAAACAGAGTAGACAAAAGAGATCAAAAGTGATGATCAGTGGTGTGATTTAACACAACAAATGCTCTATTCTCACCTTTTACTTTTTTATTTCACATTTGCTCACTGCTTTTTATACAGGTCTAGAGCTGGATTTACACAACAATAATCACAGACCCTGGGGAGTCTGCTATTATCCTAGAACTGCCCACTGCAGCCAGAAGAGTGAGCTGTGCTAAGAGGGAAGAGAGACCAGGTTAAGTGCATAGAAAATACATCCATTTGGTCTTTCTGCTATGCTGACCTTCTCTGACACCTTGGTGGGAAGATACAGCTGCTTCTGTCCTCCCACCTGAGGGGGTTTGAAGAACAGACTGGATCAAGTCCATTGTGTCAGTGAACCAGTGATGCCAGGAACTGTCGTGCTGTATTTCCCCACTCCTTTTCTTACTAAGTGACTGCCCTTCCCACATTGTTCTCCCTTCCCCGCCCCCAGTCCTGGCCGCTCCCTCGGGTTTTTCCTATTGGTCTGGTACCCCAACTCCGCCCATGTACTGCCCCTGCACCCTGAGACCATTAGTCCATGTGCTCGCTCCGCCCCCCTGAGCCCTGTATAAAACCCCAGACTCCCTGCCATTTGTGCTCTCTGCTCCTGGGAAGTGCATGTCACCATGTGAATTAAGTTCCTCTGTGGCCCCCACGCAGAGACCCTTCTCGCCTCCTGTATCACCGCCGTGTTGTGGAGCCGACAGCTCCCCGGAGCCATGAGCACGGGGCCGCCTGGAAGGGCAGCGGGAAGCGGAACAGCCGCTCTCCCCGAGACAGCCCCGCAGCACTCTCCAGGAAGGTTTGCAGCTTGTCATGCCAACACAGAAGAAACCATTCTGTTCAGTAAACTTGGCCCACAACCTCTAAGTGTGTAGCTCCTAGCAGGTAAAATGCAATGCCTGTAAAGTTTAAAGGTAGAGGTACCATCTCTTGTTAGACCAACTGGTAGAGTTGGAAAGGCTGGACAAGCTTTCGGGTTTCTTCATTACTACAGCAACATCAGAATGGTGAGTTTATACTTGAGCCTCTGTTTCTTGAAAGGCATTCTGTTTCTTGATCAGTTTTTCCCAGCTCTCCCAGCTGATACGCTGAGATATTCCCTCCACCTGCAAACTTCACATTGCCTATATCATTGGTCTGCCACAACTGCAATAAAGTACAGTCTCAAGCAGAGGCAGCCTCACATTGCACTGCCATCACTCACAGTCTGAGACAGCTGTATGTGCAGGTTGGTACTTAGTCAGGCCCAGTGAAACCCCTTGGTTACACCCCACTGTGAATCACAGGTCACAGGGCAAGGGGCTGAATTTTGTGTGAGGGTATCACACTCATGGCATTGCACTCTTGGCATGCCAAATTATACCATCTGCCCTAACTAAAGAATTTGGGGGGTTTGCATTTCTTTTTCAGCTAAATTTAATCTGTATTTCAGTCCCACCTCTCCTAGTATAATCCTCCAAAATACAGGACCAGAGGGCATTGTGAGGCTAAAGAGAAGCGGAGGAAAGTGGGAAAATAACTGCTTTCATGGCCACTGCTACCTTAGCATTCATTGGCAGGGAAGGGAGGCAGTGGGCAAACCATACAAAGCCCTCCCAAGTCTCACGACAGGTTTTACTTCCTGATCTCTGAGCACCTCATGGTTGTTCAGAAAGAAGAAAACAAAAGCCTGTGTCAGGAGAGTTCCCTGGAAGTGAATGTGACACTGAAAAATTATGTCTGATTGTGAGGCATTTTGGCACTGAAACAAGTGTGCTGGGCCAGCATATTCACAGCACACAGCCGTTCCCACGTGTTCAGCATTACATGGGCAGCTTGCTAACTAACAGTCCCCTCAGAGCAGGGGAACGTATTAGCATATGGACTTGGCATCCAGGTTAGTCAGTGCTGACTCAAATGTCTGCACAATTAAGTAAAGCTAAGCAGGAAGCACGAGTAGCTCACAGTATTACTTCAATTTGGAGATAACAAAGACTTATTAATTAAGAACAGCAATTACTAGAGTAAAAGAGGTTATGAACTCTTTTTTTCACTATGAAAGTCTGTATACAAGTCTGCGTACTGTGCTGACATTGACACTTTTCAGAAAGGCAATTCCATTTTATTAGCATACAGAAATAAGCTTGCGAAGCAGATTGGGGCTTAGTAAAAGACACTGGAGTGCAGAGATTATTCTGTCTATCATTGCTTCTATTTCCACTAGCACTGGGAGCATTATGACCCAGTCTCACAATACCCACTTCAGCCCCAAAGTTGTGACATTGGTGCCTTCCTTCCCCTCACCCTGTGAAGCTCTGGGTCACTGCTTTGGCAGCTGTGGAGCTGTTGGAAAGCACTGCAGGCTATTTTTCCAGATGCAGTCTGGGAGGGAGCTGAGGAGAGGAGCAGCACTACTCAGAGGCACAGAGCAAGTAATTCTCTGAGCTCCCAAAACAACTTTTACTCACTGATCTGATTAATTCAAATATCCATTATCTCACAATTTATTAAATAGTTACAAAATCTCCAGAAACCCTGGGGATACTGTGACTAAGGAGCAGCCAGTAGCTGGTGAAATGTAACAAGTAAGGTCAGAACCAGGTGCATGAAAGTCAAATGGAAACCTGCTGGAGATTTGGAAAACTGGTGCTTTCCTAGCCTGTGTGAAGAGTCAGGTGCCCTGGGATCTCAGGCTGGAAGGGACATACATCTGAAGGGTACAAGAACCTGATGATGAACTTTGAGAACTGTCACTTGCCACACACAGTGATTTTGGACCATACCTCCAAATTTATATAGAAAGCACACTGACTCAGTTGGCAACTGTGATCAAGACATTTTAGTTGACCAGAAACACCAGCCTTTATGTGCTTAGTAGATACCAGTTGTTAATGCTCATGCTGGGAATATGTTTCCTTGTGTGTTCTTTTCCTCTCTCCTTCTATTCTGAGTGGGAATATCTCACCTCTTTGCCCTTCACCACACACACAGGCTGTTGTTACTGAGATCTTTGTGCTGGCACTCTTTCATCAGACCAAGGAAGAACAAAGCAAGAGGACGTACAAATAGGAAAGCAGTACATATTAAGAAAAAAACCTGAACAGAAAGTCAAAAAAGTGAATTCATATGGATCATTCACCCCTTCACCTCTGTGGTTGTTTATGCACATTTGAGACAATGTCTGAATCTGAGAACATTAGGCACACTGTCATGATGAAGGATTCTAAGAGAACACAAGAAGCTCAGCAGAAATTATGAATATATACAATAAAACTTAATTTTTAAAAAATTTAAAATATTTACAAGCCCAGCAGAAGCAGCGCCTGGGACTGGGGAAACAAAGGCAGAAAGCCTGTTTGTATATATTCTCAATTAAAAAATTTAATTACATAGACAAAGAAAAAAAAATGCAGACAGAGGTTGTGTGTAAGCCATGTAAAAGAAATCCTTCATCTCCAGGTAAGTTTTACTTTGTGGATCCCTGAACACTGGATGCCAGTCTGTCAAGAAGCACAACTAGGACTAAGACATGCTATAGGCATGGGAAGATTGCAGCACTGACCACTGGCAGAACAAAAGGGATAAAAAGGTAGGAAAGAGGGGAGGACAGGAGCTAGAGAGAGAAGGAAGAGAAACAGAAATTAATATGTGAACACTTGGGTTTGTTCAGTCACCACTTATTGATGAAACACTATTTTCCAGAAGTTTGCCAAGCAGTTGACCTGGTGTCTGATGCATCAGGGATACAGCCTATTTCAATCTCAGTGTTGTATGTACTGACCTGCTTGGTACAAAAGAGAAGAAATCAGAGCAATTATGTTCTTGCACAGAGCCCTCCCCAGGCCTTCCATTCAAGTAGGAAGTCAGCTGCAGTGCTGAGAACCATCACCCACCCTGCCCCTGCCTGGGACTTCCACCATCCCTCCCACCAAGGCAGGTTTGGGCCTCCTGAAAGAGGAAATACTAGCAGTAGGGGGTGGTATCCTAGGAGGGTGATTTTCTGTGTTTGTCTAATGACAGAGGGCATGAGGATGTTTGCATTCAGCAAAGTCACTCATACTTTTCCCTCTGGTCCAACTAATTCAGGAGCTAAGTGAGCTCCTCCAAAGAGGCATTCTGTCTGAGACCCTTGCTTACTTTATAGTTATAGTCTGCCACATTGCAGCCACTGTCTGCCACAGGATTTCCTGTCATTGATCAGCCCTATCTACAACCTTATTCATCCAATGGCCACAAGCAGCTACATTAAAATGGGGCTACAGAAAACTAATCCTTTCTTTAAGTTACTAAGCAATAACTTAACAAAAATAGGGTTTTGCCCTGTATCTCCACAAGCTGCAATTTTGCCAATTTTCATAATTTCATTAAAATAGTCCTATTTTTTTACCTTTATACTGCAGCTTTGGGAGTTTATTATGTTGACTTCCACTCAAACAAACTAGTACAGTTCTAGTCTCCACAGTTGCAGAAACCTGTAAATACAGATTTAAATAGAGTCTCAAAAACAATAGGCAAATAAAAAGGGGGTTTTGTTTGGTTGGTTGTCTGCCTTACCAGTTTTCCAGTTCTCCTTAAGCAGATCATGAGTTTTATGCACCCTGATGGTTTGCAATTCAGCTTTGGCAGTACTGAACTGAAGATCACTCTGAGTCAATATTAGCTCTTGATTTTTTGCTCTCACCTTCATTTTCATTTGCCTAGAGAGGTAGTCACATTAAAAAATATAAAACGTGTTTTAAAATATTCACCTTTTTGAGACAGGTATTGGCTGCAATTTAGCCACTCTGACCTCTTTCTCCACTAGAAATGAAGCCAAAGAAGGCCAGTGATGACTGAATTCTCTCTTTATAGCATCAGCTGGTGCCAGCTATAGTCTATGAGAGCTGTTTGAAAGGTGCCACAGGAGAGGAACCTTATGGTGTCTGAAGTCATCTGTTTTCAAGCTGTATAAAAGTGTTTTGCACTTCACAGTCATCTCTCAATTCTTGCTTAGCTTTAATTATCCCAAATTGTGCAAATACACCAAGAACTCACATGGTCAGTTCCTTTGTCACTCACTCAGATCCCTATTCTGATAATGCTCCCTCTGCAATGCTGTGAGAAGCAGCAGGTTAGAGAAGAGATTTCAGGATTTAAAATTTTCCATTAATTCACATTGTGCAGAAGAATCAGTACTCAGCAAATGTCCGGGTGCCCTGAGAGGCCATATACAGACTGTGCCAACCCGATAATTATCATTTCTTTAGTAGAGATGCCATGCATATAAGGAGGTATATCATGCATAAAAGCATATTGGAAACAGAGAGGCTGTAACTTTCTCATCAAAGCTCCAAGTCACAAAGAAGTAACCTTGAAACACAAATCCAGGAGGTGAAAATGTAAGCTCTAAGAACCACATCTTAGCATGGAAAAGAAAAAAACTGTTAACAGACATCAGAAAAATCTGGGTGACTGGACTGCAGGCTAAGGCCATCATTCGAATGCAAAATCATAAAGCAAATCTGGGTACTCCTTTTGACTCTCTTAATTATTCACAGTCAGTGGTGACCTGCCAGGACTGGGTTCCCTGTTCAGCATTTCACCGTCTCATTGTATTGAAAAGGTATTTTCCCTGACCCTTGCAAATTTTTTTGTCCACTACCTGGTATCTTGACAGAAAATATAGATATCTACAGCAGATAGAAAGGAAAAAAAACCAAACTCAAAGCTATTTTCTCCCTTCTCTGAAAAGAAAAAAATATGTATCTCAAACACTAATTCTTAATTCCTTTTTTTTTTAAATTATGTATTAAACAGTATGTGCTTTTTAATAAGTTACAAGGCAACCAGATGTAGCAGTCACCTTCAGTGTGTTGTTGAAGGTGTTTATGTCTATGAGACAAGCAGAAGAATTTTTAGATTATTGTTTGCATGAGATAAATACTAAAATAAGGGCATACTAAGCAACTTTGAAATAGAAGTGATGGATTGTTCCCTATTGTTCTTGAAGAACATCTAGCAGTATTTGTTCATACACACTTAAGATGACCTTTCCTCCTTAGAAGTGATTTCCACTCCCCAGTTTCCAAACCAATTGCTTGACAGCCCCCTATTCTATAAAAATTTTAAGTCATACCTAGATAGCTGAATCATCAGTATCAACAGTATCATTTTAATAGAAAGGGTATCTTAATTGTTCTATGAAAACAATATTAAATCACAAACTTATTTCTTCTTTTACTGTCTCTTGCATATCAGAAAGAGTAACTGAGCATTCAACCCACAGGAGCTTGCTGTCGTAATGGTGGTGAGAAGAAAAGAACCCAAAGGAATAGGAAAATAGAACTCTTCAAAAGTGGTGAGTTTTGGCCTTGAGGTACTTATTTCAGCTGAAGAAGGTATCTCTGATTTCACAGCTCTTTTGGAAGTACGTTTGGTTCCCCAAGACAAACCCAGCGTTGCCAAGGGGGAGTGTGAGGGACAGCAGGAACTTGTGCCACATGCGGGGGTGCCACCAGTGACACCGGCAATGCCCAAGTGCGGGCAGTTAGCAGGGATGCACAGCCAGGCCTGTATGCAAGGTATGACAGCACAGAGGCTGCAGGTGGAGCATTACTAGGCACAGATATAAATAAACGTACCAGCTATTGTGTCCTTACACAAAAGTAGCTGCACAAACACCTTACTGCTCTATGTATGCTGGAATTACAGGCACAGAGAGATCTGGGTTGAAAAATCTTCCCGTTTTGATAGCATGGTTTGCATGCCTTCTTACAGACAGGTTTACATCTCTTTACAGGCATTCAGTTAGTTCAGACCTGTTCGTTCCCTGGAGCAGGGATTCTTTCGTATGCCAGATTTGAGTATGTGGGTGTTTTTGGTAGAAACGTTATACCTTCAAGATATGCAGGCATCAAGTATTCAGGATGCAAATGAAGATTACATCTTTGTACAAACTGTATTTGAGGCAGTTGTACTGGAGACCAAGATCATTCCAGTCCTTTCGTGTATTGTTTAACATTATAAAATTGGGCTAAAGCCCAATTCTCCTCCTCTGAATGACAATTACCTAAGCCAAGCCGTGATATGCGCCATCTCCTTGTACTTCATTTTAGCAATCTAACACAGAGGATTTCTCAGGCAGAAGTTTCCTTGCCTCTGCTGCTAACATTTGTGAAAAACCTATTTGTTTTGTACATCTCAGAGGGAGACCCCAGGAGCATCTGATCAAGCCATCTCCAAACTGGACAAAAAGAACAAGGCAGATCTCTTAGTCAGTACCTTAGCAAGCCACACCAGGTGTGCTTTACAAAGGGGGAAGAGGATTACTCTCTTTTCCTCTTCAAAATCACACTATTAATAAAAGCTGGGTCAAAAGAATGTTATAAATGTACAGTGTAGCATTTCCTGAAATGTAAGTTGCAAGCTTGTAGAAGAGAATGTTACAAAAATATAATCACAATCAATTAGTTGGATTTAGAAGCAACTATATTTGGTATATATCCTGCCATTATAGGATATATACCATATCTTAGAAAAAGATCTGAGGTAATTGCACATCTATTTATTTTTGTCACAGGATTTTAAATTAATGCACATAATTCTAACAATGGCCTGGTATACAATATACTAAAATTTAGAATAAAAATCCATAAAAAATAAGGTGCAATTCATTCCAGTTTGAAAATCAAAGCCTTCATATTACCAATTCTGTTTTGAAAATGTAAGGAAAATGTATATGTATTTTAAAAGAACACAAATGTCTTTAAAAAAGCTTATTTTAACATATTGAATAGGTAGGCATATAAATACGAAATTACCAAGGAACATAAGTTTCTTGGCATCTGTCATGCAGATAAAGCCAAGGAAAAAAAAGGGTATTTTCTGGTAAAGAACTAAATTAATGGAATCGACCTCAAATGACTGTACTGTTCGGGTTGGTACATTCTGAAAGTCTTCACCCAAATGTTGCTGCCAGCTCCAAAGCCTCCTGCTATTTAGAACTTAAGACCTAGCTCAACGTTCTCTGTTCAATAACTGAGTCATTTAAAGAAAGCAGAAAAAGTAAGAACCAGGGAGGTTGTGTTGTTTTTTTTGTTTTGGTGGGGGTTTTTTAACATAATGAAAGGCAAAAGAAAAGTCAGTGGAAAGAAAGTCACTGACTTTTTGAGGGGAAAATTTTTCATGAATAAAAGTGTTCATGTCTCGTGTATCTGCCTCTCTGTGAATGCAGTTTACATGTTTTATGTGGTTAGCTACAAAAAAGCACTCCAGCAAATTTCTAAGAAATATAATCTGATTTTTAAAATCCTATTCCTATCAAAGACAATCGAGAGATAAACAGCTATGTGTTACTTCATTCTGTTACAGCCACTTAAAGAAACAATCTCACTGATGGAGCAGAAGAACCAGGCAATGGCAGTCACCCCTCCACAAAACCGCTTGTGCTGAAGAATTTAGCACTGTGACTTTACTCTGATGTTAAAAAGGTGACTCTACATGACACAACAGCTCAAGAGCATAACTCTGATTTCTAAGGTGCTTGCAATGCAGAATGAACCTTACAGGTAAAAACCCTGCTCCCAAGCCACTTACTTCCTTTTATATTAGTAAAGGCTGTTATTTCATCCCCTAATGGACTAGTGAGATTTAAGTTATGAAAGGAAATGTTTCATTTTGGGAAGTTATGTCAAGAAGGGTGATTCTCACAGTCACTGTGAGAAAAAAAGTCATGTTTCTCTTTGAAGGGAGTAACTAGGTCGGATTTCTAACTCAGAGAATTACTTCTGCATTAGTTACATCTGTGAGAGCTTCCTTGTACAACCATGACTTCACACTCTTGCTTTCCCTCTTCCTTGCCTCCTAATGAAAAACACACAGCTATTGGGACATTTTTCTTTAAATAAAACCTGCAGTTAGTTTGCAAACACACACACAGACTTCCGTGTATCTGTATTTCTGCATGCTTCCAGTACTCAGCTTTGCATGCAGAACTTCATTCCCTGTTGAAATTGTCACCACCTTCCCCTTCCCTCAAGTGTGGCACCCAAACAGACCACACCTGACACATACATCTTACATCAGTTCCAAAGAAGGGGCAGGAAGTGCTGGGCAGGACCAAAAAGAGATCTGTAACACTTGGATTTGATTTACAACCTCCAGAGAATTAAGTAATGAAACCCATCTGGAAGAAGCAGGGCTGGGCCATGCCCTCACCGTGGGCTCTGGGAGATGAGCTTTGCTCAGCCTGTCACTAAGCCCCAGGGCTCTGCCCCATTCCCACAGTCTAATGTCTCCCAGGGGGTCACCTGGTTGGGAAAATTTCTCAACCAAGAAAGGCTACAAAAAGCACCTCCATTTTACAGCTCTCGCAGTGAATTAAGGGGGCTGATTTTCCCAAGAGGAAGTTCTGTGTTTTGAGCCGCTGTAACGCAAGGAAAGAGGTTCGTCAAAGGTGTATATGACAAACACCAACACGCACACAATGTCTTGCAGTCCATGTGAGTGACCCTTTAGCAGGACCACCCCAATCCCTGCCCCCAGCTGTGAGGAGCCAGCAGGGACCCATGGCAGAGCAGCGCTGCCCACAGGCACTTTGCATGGAGCTGGCCAAGCCAAGGGCACCGTGCAGCCAGAACGGTGGCATAAGCACCCCGGCACACCGCGGCACCAGGCCAGCATCCCGACGGGTCTGCAGAGGGGGTGTTCCCCACAAAGAGATGACAAGCTGCAGATGCCAGCTGACTGCTAGAAATACACTTCAACTGCATCTGACCCTCCGAAAGCAGTGTGATCTTCTGCTGTTGTTAGATCACTTGACACTGCTTACACCAAAACAACAGCTGAAGAAAACAAAACGACAAACACTGGTAATGAGCAGTTAATACAAGCTCCTGGATGAAGGAGCTTTGACAGCATTTCTGCTCTTGTGGAACCTCTGCTTCACAGGACTATCTTCCAAGGCAGCTCATCAAAAGAGCACAAATGCTCAAAACTCCCTTCGGGAAGCAAGGCTTGAAAGTGAGCCAGCCAGAGGTTTCCTGGGCGAGATGATAAATCAGCACAACTTCTGCAATGCATGCCTTCCCCATGCACACGCAGAGCTGTGCACCTCAGGTTGGAGGTCAGTCAATGATTTTTGGACCATGTGCCAAAATAAACTCTTAGATGTCTTGTGGGAAGAAATCCCTACAGGTTAAAATTCAGCAGTTTCAAGGGCTGAATGAAATCGTTTGTGTACAGTCATGACAAAATATTGATCTTCATCAAAATGGAATAATCCTCTTGAAGAGTTTGGCATTTATTGCTAGGAAACTTCACTGCTGCTGTCTTGTCAAGCTGTTAACTGGCCCTCTACAGAGATGGAGTGATCTGGTTCTCCCCAGCACATCACAGGAGTGAAATGAATTCTTTTTTACAACTCGGGATTAGTAATCATTGTATTTCTAATTTGCAGAGAGATCATTACTCAGAGCTTGGCTCTGAGATACAGGTAACTTACCTTCTCTATGCTACTATGCAAAAAACAAATCTACCTCTTTGCAATTATTTGATCCCTTCTGCTCCATGCATGCCAGGCTCTACTATTTTATATCTTACTGGAACTAAGATAGAGAGCAGAGGTTATAGAAAATATGCATTTCGTATGCCCCATGAGAAACTATAAAACTGTATCATAAACAATTTTTTGAGTTTTCTTTCTTAATTGAACATATTAAGCACTGCTACTTTTTAAAATAAACCTTGTTTTAAAGATTATGAACAACACACTTTCAAAATAACTTCAAGACCAATAAAAGTGTTAGAAACACCTTCACATTTTGCTCCAAGTCATGCTTGACAAGTGCGCATTAGAATAGTAAAGGTTTATTCAAAACTTAGAGTTACTTAAACAGAAACCAATCAAATGTGTACTCCTTCTATTTTTGCAGTTGATCACCAGTGGAAATCAGGAGAGGCGCTGACTCCAAGATGGACCTGCTTCTGGCCATTGCCAAGCTGTCAGCAACAGTGGTAGCATCTCTGAGGTAATGTATTTAAGAAGGGGAAAAAAGAGTTACTGGGCAGAAGCAAACTGCAGCCAGAGAAGAGAGGACAGTATGTGAGAGGAACAACTCCGAAGACACCAAGGTCAGTGAAGAAGGAGGGGCAGGAGATGCTTCAGGCACCGGAGCAGATTCCCCTGCAGCCCGTGGTGAAGACCATGGTGAGGCAGCTGTGCCCCTGCAGCCCATGGACATCCACGGTGGAGCAGAGAGACACCTGCAACCCATGGAGGACCCCATGCAGGAGCAGGTGACCCTATGGAAGCCCATGCTGGAGGAGGCTCCTGGCAGGACCTATGGTGCCATGAAGGACCCACACTGGAGCAATCTGTTCCTGATGGACTACACCGTATGGAAGGGACCCCTACCAGAGCAGTTCATGGAAAACTGCGGCTTGTGGGAAGGACTCACTTTGGAGAAGTTTGTGGATGACTGTCTCCTGCTGGAGCAGGTGAAGAGTGTGCAGAGGCCTCCCCCTTACAATGGAAGAGCAACAGAGACAGCATGTGATGAACTGACTGGAGCTTCCAGTCATCCTTTGCTGCTGCTGGGGATAAGGCAAAGAAGTAAGGAGTGAAGCTGACCCCAGGAGGAAGGGGAAGGATGAATGAAAAGTGTTTTAAGATTTGGGTGTATTTCTTATCATCCTGTGCTGATTTGATTGGTAATAAATTAAACTAATTTCCCCAGGTTGAGTCTGTTTTGCCCATAACTGTAACTAGTGAATGATCTGTCCCTGTCCTTTTCTTGAGTCACAAGCCTTCCATTATATTTTCTCTCCCATTTCATGTTCGAATATAACATGGCAGGCTATTTCCTCACACCTTTTTGTTGACCCTTAGCTATCTCTGTGTCCCAACAGGCCCAAATAAGTCCTTAATTAGAGTGGACAGCTCTGCCACACTCTCCCAGCACCCATGCAAAGCTCCTTCCAAAGTTGTGGAGTCACAAGGGTAAGGTGTAATTTCCAGAGGGTCATTCTCAGTGCAGGATTCTACCTTGGGAACAATAACACTTTACAATCATAGGGTCATGCTTTGCCTGCAAATAATGCAGCATTACTCAAATGCAAAGCAAATCAACGCAGAGATCAGAGCCTGTAACAACTGCAAGGTCTGCTCCAGGTGCAGAACATGAACATGGTTCCCAAGTATTACACAGAGCAACTGTCCTTCTACAAACAAAACAGCAGCAAGTAACAAACACTGACCAGCACCAGCCCTGGCAGGGACATCGTACAGTCTGATAAGAAGCACCAACACATTATGGAGTAAATAGATCCCTGTTTTCCCAGGGAGAGTAGACAGCAATGTGAAGAACAAACAGTTCAGTGAGTCACTTCCTGTGTTAGGGACATGCAAACCTACGGTCTAAAGGTTCAATGCTGACACAGTTCAGGGTGTGACTTTTCTTAAGAGCAAATCACAGAAGCAGTTTGGAGTTCACTTAAGAGGCAAAAACTGCTGTTTGAATGCTGCTGGCTCTTCCAGGCCCAGTGCAAGAACATGGGTTCAACCTGGATATAAATATACCTGGGTTACACAGGTATATTGCATGATCCTTAACCATGACCACTAACTCATGTGGTTTTTAAATTTAAGGACTGCATTTTATCTGCCACCGTTCTGTATTTTTTCCATGCCAATGGCAGTAAGGTTAAATAAAGAAATTCACATCCACAAAGAAAAAGAGCTTCATGTTGTTTGTGGGTTTGTATTCTCAAGGTATGATCAGCAACTTGTTAGAAGAGTTCCAATCTGACTGTCCAAAATTATGTCCAATTAGTATCTTTCCTTCTGGTGACTGTAGTTCTTAAAAACTAAACAGAAAATAAAGAACAACCCTATCACTGACCATCTTGTTTTAAAGAAGATGATATAGTCTTATGCCAAAGCACGAAATTCCCTTGAGGAGCCCCTGTACATAAATCTTTTTATCTTTATCTGAGGAACCAACAGTAGTAAAGTGCTGGAAATGGAAATGTGAAGCCTCTCTTACAGAAAAAAAGACTGGAATAGAGTGGAACTTCAAGTTACTGCATATTAAGCTCAGGGACAATAATTCAGCAAAGTATTCAAAATATTTGTGATACTCAGTATCGCCCAAGTGTGAGGAGAAATACTTTGCACAGATTATGTATCTTGGTATTGCATTCAACTTCAGCTCCTGTGGTAAAGACAGCTAAAATGCTAGCTTTAATAAACGACCACCCTGGGATGTCATGTTATCTGATGTGAAACAGACTGACCAAGAACTGAGACATCCCATTCCTCAAGGAACATTCTGTAGCAACTGTTTTCAGCTATTCACTTGTAAATACATTTTTCAGTTGCTTCCCTAAATTGCAGAAATTGTGTCATAAATGAGGGCATCTGATACTCTGCTGAGCCCTGTCACCTCTTCGAAGAACCAGAACCAACACATCCCCAGGGTGCCAGGCACCCCAGGTCATATGGCTGTCATTTCTGGCAGACGTGGGAAAGATACATTTCCCATTTTATTTCTGGCAGTATAGTGTTTTATTTCTTTCCACATGCCAGTCGCATTTATCAGCTATAAAACATCCCCTGCTTTGCCCTGACCCATCTGCCTTCCCTAAAAATGCAACTCTGCTTATATTTTTGCTATGCCAAACAAATTCCTATTGCTTCCTGGCATGAGGTCATTCCAGGCAAATACTGGTACGTCATCTCTCTTCCCTCCTGTCACCTGCTACTGCAGATTCATACTTACGATTCTGTAGACAGACACTGATGGGGAATAATACATAACTTGTCTGAGTCATATTCTTTGTGAAAATGGCAGACCTTTTCAGGCAGTGGAAAGCAATCCATTTCAACAGCAGACAGCTTGTTCAAACATCTTAAACACTATTACTTTCTTAGAAAAATGTATTTCAAAAATCTATAAATTGAGGTATTTTAGATAAATTACTCTAGAGTGTACTGTTTTCAATGTTCACAAGCTGCAATCTTTAAATAATTAACAGGCATTTTATCAGCAGTTTGATTTTGTTTTAATGAAGATGTATATCCCATCAGGGTAACAAAATCAACAAGTGACTGAGACAGTGACTACAATTTCCTATATTAACCCTACAGGGAAGAAGGTACTCAGCATCAAACAGCCCTGTTGTTTCTTTCTCTAGAGGAATAACTTTTTGGATGCACTACCAATAGGCAAGGAAAACTGCTTTATAAAAAGAGGTTTTGTTTACAGTGTCAAGAAATTAGGCCAAAAGTGAAGTAGCACTGTGTTAATAAGAAATGCATTTATAAAAAAGTGCTAACAAGCCACAACTCACAGGCTTTCTAAAAGCTTAGGATATTAAGGCATTACAAAAGAGATGCCAGTAGTGCTGGCACTCATGAACAAATCTGGGGTTGGTTTCAAAGCCTAGATGCTTACGAGGTGTATTTCCCCAGCCTTTTAACACTTGTTTTAACAACTCTCTCCAAAATAGCCATTGGGCCCCATTATCCTGCAGGGGGAAGCTCAGAGGGGGAAGCTCAGATTGCAAACCCCAAACCTCCCGACTCCATCTGAAATGTAACTAATTACAGGCCTCAAGGTACCACAGACAAAAGCTTGTTTATATGGAAATTGCTCCTCTACAAAAAGACACGTAGAAACTTCCCAATTCAGCACATAAGTCAATGTGGAAACTCATCCTTGCCTGTCTGACCAGCTACAGACTCATCTCGTATCACCCTCAAATGCCTACTGCTGAGCAGGAGAGAGTTCAGGCTCCTGAACTTAGCACTTTCCCTTAATGAGATAAAAAAATATTTGCAACATTTACACAGCAGACAAACACTCCAAAATTACACCTACAGAATGTGGGTTTGGCTAAATAAGATAGTTTCTCATCCTGTTTATTCCTCCTAAATATTAAGCCAAAATGGGCTTTAAAAATACATTATAGCATTTCTTCCATATTCATTTGGGGAGAAAAAGTAGTCCCTAAAAGTAAAAAGTACTTATAAAAATCCTTAGAAAGTCATAAGCTAACACTTTTCAGAAAAAGTAACCAGAAGTTTGTATTTTTAAAACAGACCTTGTTTAGTAACAGGAAGCATACACAGGTTAGGCAAGTGTAGGGAGTCTCCTGCCTTTCTCTCAAAGAAAAGAGAAAACCTCAGGACCACAGGAAATAACACAAATTTTAGAAAATCCCAGTGGTATGAGGGAAAACACTTCAAATAAATCTGTAAGCCCTCAAAACAATGTTAAAGGACAGCAGATGTTCTTCCCCCCCACTAGCTTGTTCAAAGACTGACACACTCCCTAGGAGAAGTCCTTTATTTGCATTGATTAAAGTGGGTATTCAGATCCAGACTCAGACAAATGGAGAAACTAAGACAAATAGGTGCATAAGGAAGGACAGGCTGTGCCCGTCCTCTTGTTGCTGAAAAATACCCATCCTGTCTGAATACACAAAGATAATGGAAAAATACAGACCTTTGAATATATTTTTTTCTTCAGACTTTAATATCTTTATAATGTAAAACAGAGCCTGCAAAAAAATAAAAAGGCAAGTCTTAAATTTAGGCTGAAAACTACTTTGGGAATTAATTTTTTCTTTTGCTGTTTTGTGATATGTGGCTGACATACCAGTGCCTTGGCTGAAATGCTGCCAAAATAAAACATAATCATCATTGTAACCCCTGCCATTATAAGCCAATTCTGAAATAAAATCAGCAATTCAGATTCATCTTATGGTCAACCATTCTTAAGCAGGAGGCTTTCCCCCAGCCATCTCCACCAGGAAGCATTTCTGTTTACAAAAAAAAATGACAGCAACAAGATCGGCCTAGATGTCGTCAGGAGAATATAAACTGACACATGGGTATCAAAATCCAAAAGCAAAACCCCAGAGCTTTATCTCAAATCTGTAAGCAGCTAAAATGCCAGGCATTAGCCTAAGAATTGATAACTTTATTCATGGCCTCATTAGGTAAAAGCCATCAATAAGGCTGGGAACAAGAATCAAAGCTCAGCCCAAGCCATTAAGCCAAAAAAAAAAAAATTAGCTGTGATTAAGACTATGTTCTTTATTTCTTCCACAAGCGATACAGCTTTATCAGGAGTGATGAACATTCCATGATGGTCCTCAGCAAAGACTAAGCCAGGTGACTGAAGACCTCTCCAAAGTTTAGGAGCTATGGACTTGAATCTTCTTAACCAAAGCTGGGTGTAGAACAAGCTTCTTGCACCTTGGACAACTACTGCAAACCACGTAGAAAAATAAGCATCCTACCCCCACAGGTATCTGGAAGGACAGGAGCAGTTCCTGTGACTTGGGTAGTTGGGTACTGAGCTCATGTGTCAGTCTCGGGGTTAGGGATGCTCTGGAAGAAGCTTTGCACGTAAGTACCAAAATCCCAAAATTTAAATTGTTGCGTAAGTACCATAATGTAAATTGTCACATGGCATCTTCAGTACCTTAACTTTTGCAAATCAGTTCTGTAGCCCACAGAGCCTCTCACAGCTCTTCACTCTTTCACCTAAGCAATAGGAGGGTTTTCTTTCTTGCTGCTCCTCTCCAAAGTACATTCCTGCACCTGCAAGCCCTGTGATAGCAGGTTCTCTGGAACCTGGAGACATTCCCACTGGCATAAGATTTACCCCTTCTTTACTCCCTGTTTCACCCCCTTGATTGCAGCCTTTGGTTTACATTAGGGGGCCCAGTAATAGCCTGAACACAGTTTACCAACAAAGTGGCATGGAGCAGCTGCCTCAGACCAAAGCCTATTCTAATCAGCACCCACTGCATCCATCCACTGCATCCACAAGCAGGCAAAACCCAACAGGGAGTTTGCGCTGGTCAAGGTGAAACTCACTCTTACTATGGGCAAGATATTATAGGGGGTTTCACCTGCTGAACTGGGTCCAAATGAGTCCAACTCTTTGCAGTAAGTTCAGAATTACAGGAGCTGTTTTATTAATACACTGAAATGACGTGCTCCTGCCATATCTCTTATTAACTCATAACCGTGATCACCAACCAGAGCAACTAAAATGGGTTGTAGTTTGAACTCTAATTGAATTAGTAGACAAAAACCGACCTGCAAACTACTTCTTTCTCATAACTTCAAATAACAATCCTTTTTTTCTGTTGTGAAGAATCTAGCACCTTAAGTATTGCACAAACCAGTCTCAAAGGTTGAACAATTCATTAGCTGAACATAGCAGTAAGAAGTTCATAGCAAAACACTTCACTAGCACAAAAAATTCTGTACCTTCTTTCAGTTTCATTTTCATTAAAGCCAAAAACTTCTGAAAGCCAAGAAATGCACTGTGTTAAGACACAGCCCACTGGGTCCTCACCCAAGAAACTGCAGAAATTATCTGCAAACACAAGAACTGTGGTCACTATACAAAGGATCATGCAGTGAAAGCAAAGCTAAGACTGACAGTAATGCAAAAGAATCTTGGGAGTCTTGGAAATCTTGCTGTTAACCTACTCAGGAGGTAAAACTGGGACTGACTCAAGGAAATAAAGCAAATACGTTCTCAGTTTAAATTTGGGTTGACTGTTGGTATCCTTATATACAGCAATATCCTACCATTTCTATACAACTATATATATATTTTAAATGACTGACAATTTGCAAGCAATAAATCAAATACATTGTGTAATCCTACCACAAAACTGTTAACTAAATATGCATTTTCAGACTGGCCTAGAAACTATGCTTAACCATTATAACATAGTTTCTTGATAAAGGCATTCAAAATAATTCTGCAGCTGAAAGATTCAACAGAGCAAAACCATAGTACTTAATTAAAAGAGGAAAAAAAGGTAAAAAGGAATAAAAATAAAAGAACACTTGAAAGCAAATTTCATCCTTCAACTAACCCAAGAAATAATGAGAAAGAAACAAAAGGGAGGATGAACAACCATCTATCTGTATACTGATTGTTCACCCAGTCTCAACATGATCTGGGTGTCAGACATTCAAAAACTTTTTAACAGAATGAAAATTACAAATACTAACATTCTGATTATATCACTGTCTTTTGCTGAAAAATCCCAGTCAGAAATCCCAGTTTTTCCACTGAAATATAAGATTACACTATGCCAAAACCGCCACAGGACTATATACAGACATGTATATCAACAATTATGCTATATAAAGCAAAGCCAATAAATACGCGGTAAATACGCAGAGACAAAACTTAATTAAAAAAAAACTTACCGATAAAGTATGAAAGGGCAGAACACTAAGGCAGCTCTAATTTTTGTAAAATATATCAGACAACTGAAAGGAAGTGAGTATTTTGTCAATTCTACAGACCATGATAATACACTATTGAAAAAGCTGACTGCTAATGAGAGATCTCATGGGGGAGGGTGCAGGGAAGGAGGTTCAGAGACTGACTTGAAGCAAAAAAAATCAACCGTTTCAGACTATATAATTTACGTATTTACAAAATCACCTAAGCTTGAAATTCAAATCATCACTTGTGTCTAGATTTTTCATGTGAACTCTGCGTACATATTATTTAAATATTTTTAATGTAAATGTATACCAATTTTTTATGTTGTAACACTTCAATAAGAAAAATCTACATCCAAAATTCTGACTAAGTACTTGGAATACATGGAAAACCTTGGTCCCTCAGAGGTCAATAGCAGAACTCCCCAGGATGGTTAAATTCACTGTATGGTAGGATTACAATGTATGTTTAAGATACCCATACTTGACTACATAGATGGAAAAGCCTAAATGTCAACTCAAAGATCTAATTGTAAATGAAAACTCACTCCCTGAAGGCATAATCTTTCACTTCCACATACCAACACAAAAATAAAGACCACAGGCAATGAAAAAACAAACCAGAAGGCCATGCAGTTTGAAGACCAAATATTTCTTTACTTCAAAAATACATCTTTATATTCAAATTGCAAGTTGCAGCAGTGTAGTAGGAATATGCAATCATACATTTAATTTATCTTGATCATTCACATTCCCTGGCAAACTGAGCGCAGGAAAAACATCTGGTTTTCAGTGAAGACCTCTGTTACCTTGTCTTCTGTCTGGGTTCATTATAATGTAAAACAGTTGAGAAATAAGCCTCAGGGTCAGGTAATCCATTCTCCGCTAAACTGTGAATTGCCTTGCAATTGAACTTTATCCGATAATGAATGAATTTGCTCATCATCCATCACAAGAACTCTTCAGAGTATATGTGGAATTTTTAAATTTTCTTTTAAGATGAACACACAAAAGTACAGCAGTTACACAACTGATTTTGCTTCTTCAAGTCTTGTAGAATTTAAAGTCAGTTTGATAGTTAACCATGTAAAAAGCTGAACAATAATTGCAAGAAATTAGAGCATTGAATATTTAAATTTTTAAGCAGGATTTACGCCTTGGCATACCTCTCATTGTTCTCCTTGCATGGAAAGGCTGTTTTTCATTCTTGACCTTAAAACGGGGCACACGTAAAAAGTGTACCTCATCCCTTCTTGCTTGATGATGTTACAATTCAGCAGTTAAATACTGTCTATCATCGTCTGCATACTTGAATCCATTTGGACATGGCCAAATGATGTGAAAACAGTAATTATCACAATCGTAATTTAACCTGTGATAAATTAATTCCTTAAGAAGTTCTTAGAACTAATATATGGCCTCCACATAATTAGGTAGCAGGACTCTTCTGCATTGGCTGCACCAAAGATCACTTTTTGGATAAGTTTCAGGGGTAAATGCTTCAAGCAGGAGTTACTGGTAGTCTTCTTACTATTTCCATAGCTATCTTTAGATAGGCTTTGGCCTGCAAAACAGAAACATATATTGAGCACCTTCCATTTTCTATAAAAAGGAATATTTCACAAATAATTAGGTATTTTTCTTTTACACACAAAGAGAAAATCAAAGATGTTTAAATAAATGGGTTAAATTTAGCCTGTGTTCAGGAAAAAGAATGCATTATTACACAGAATAAGCACAAGCATTATATAAAATCTTGGGGGGGAGGGAGTGTGTTAAATTTAACTTGGATATTACTTTAGGAATAGAACTTGACTGAACAATTGGTCTTTAACAACAAGCAGAGTCAACAGTTTTCTGGAGGAGAAGTGATGAGGAGGACATGGACTCTTTAGTCCCACAGGTACTATTAATTATAAACTTCCCTCATGCTGACAATTAAGATGCTTCGTGCATAGGATAGAGAATCAGAGAAAACAACAGCACTCCAAAAAATTATTTTTGAGACAATTCATTACAGACTAGACTATCACTATGGAATTTCCTATTCAGACATTTAAAGTATTTTCAAAAAAAGACATCTTTCCAAAAGTCTGAAGTGGCTATTGGAAAGAACTAAGTCCGCAACACTAGAATCCACCCAGTTAAACTCTCTTTCACACCGAACTGTGACATCTGGTCAGACACCTTGAGCTGGAGAGCACAATAGCACAGAACTGCAGGACGATGGAGAGCAACCCAAGTAAGCATATTTATGTTAACATCTCTAAAAACCATGACTCAGCTAGGACTGTGATCTCTGTGAGTCCAACATCAAGTATTAACAAATTTAATGTCAAGGGACTTATATCGAAACACTGCATAAAGTCCAACACAGAACAAACCACAAAGTTAAACCAAATTATTCCTGTACCAAGTTCAACAACTTGTCGTCAAAATAGAACACCTTTTAAAAATCTCAAAGATTGATATAAGAATGTTTAATTAAAATAATTAGGTTTTGTGTGTGTGTATATACACATTGCACATTGTTCCAGAGGTTGATTACTTCCATTGTTAAAAATGTACATCTTATCCATAATTTGAATTTGTCATACTTCGGTTTCCAGTTGGTGCACCACACTGTCTGTCTAGTACACAGCAAAGTCCCCTAACTGAGCTTGCTCCTCTGCTCCTACTCTGTTTGATCATAACCAGCCTACTCCATCTTCTCCAGTAAGTCTGCATTCAGAGCCCACATTGACAACCTTCCTGTTTTCCTCGAACAAACCCCCACAATAATCCCTACTGCACTGATTTTTCCTCTCTCCTACAGAATGGCTCTAATTATTAATTAGTCCTTGTATCCCTGATGAGCCTTTAAAACAGCAAACAAATGGACATGTGCCAGAGGCCAGAGGTTTAGGGGCAGGAAGAGAAGGTCTGTCTGTCACACCAGAGCCACCAGCACCCCCTGTCACTGGTCTGAACGAGGTGTCAGCCTTTTGCAGGGCCATGCATTGCTCATGTCTCCTCTTTTTTAGGGATTGCTCCTGGCTTGTAGGGTTTTATTTTCTGGCACTCCCACCGTCTACACCTCATAGTCTCAGTGCTCACATCCCCTTAAAACTAAAGCTATAAAATTTTCTGAGTTTGTAAGGAATGCAGACACCAAGATAGAATTGTTTTCTCTCACATGCATGACTGTGGCAAGAACGACTGAATGAATTTAAAACTTAATTCACGGTCACGAATTTCAAATTTCCATGGCTACAGTTGCAGTGCAGTTGGGTACCAGCCTGTGTGCAACACTCAGCCATTAATGCCCTGGGTGGTCCAGCTGCTCTCCAGCTAACCACTCGCCTAGACAATGTACGGACTAACTTGAAGTAAGGCGATTGACTGAAGTCAAGCTGCCTTTGCAGTTAAGTATTTGATTAACTGGTGTAGGAGCGCCCCAGGTGGGAATTTCATACTCTCTCTTAAACAGTCCCACAGGCAGCTCCCACTTTGCACAGATCAATTAATGCATTTTAATGAGTCAATTAACAACCTGCATACAAAACCTGGCCGGTGCTAAAGACTGCCCAGGCTGTTTGCCTGCTCCAGAGTTGACCAAATTGTACACAGAATTCTAAATTCACCGCAAACAGACTCAATTATTTGTATAAATGTTACCCTATGTCAAGATCCCAACAAACTTGAGACTTTTTTCCCTGCAAAATGGTGTTAATGAGTGTCTGAGCAACACTTTCCCAATGTACACTGACTCTCATTTGCCAAGAAGCTGATCTGCCACTTTGCAACAGGAAGTTTCTGGTGCACCTCTTTGTAGCCAGCATGCCAGCATTACCTAGACCGTGTTCTCAGCAACTGGTCTTACCTGCTAAGCTTTGGGTTTTTTGTTTTCCTGGACAACTACTTGGTCTGTTGAACAGAGCAGTATCTCCTATCTGTCCTTACAGAACTCAACCAGTCACCTGCCTTTGGCAAAAATCAACTGTTTTGAGCCTTGGATTTCTGTCTTTGAACAAATCATTTAGCTATGAGTGAGGACCTGTCTATCAATCAACATACCTGAAAGGTCTAAATGGCATCTTGGTGACTGTCAATATGCACTACATAAAAACAACCCTACACATATTGAATAGTTTCTTGTACTCATCATCTTTTCAATGTGGCATCTGTACACAGAGAGCACAGCTCAGTTCAGCTGTTTAATCCATCATTACTAAGCAAAAGAAGTTGGGTTGCAACTGAAAATGGACAGGGTTTACTATTTCCCTTCCTGGTGGAAAACCAGCAGAGGAAGAGTAAAGGATGAGCTCTTATTCATCACTTACATCCTTTTTCATTTTAACAGGATAAAAGCAAACTTCTCAGGTCAGTTATTCCCTTTATGTTTGAAAGCTCTAAACGAATGGTTTATAGACTTTCTGAAAATCATCTTTTTGCTGATGGACAATTTTATATTTAAGAACATATCAGCTTTCATTCTCCCCACTTCATGAGGATGAAGAAGTGCACAGGAAGACAGGATGCCCTAAAACCAGACCAGACTTGTTTATTATGAACACTGCCTAGATGGAGTCTGAGAGCAGCACTGGGACAAGCAGAGGTGGAAGTTGAAGGTGATGTTCATAGAATCAAAAAAAAAAGCTGGGAAAGAGCCACGTGAGAAACTGCTCACCTCTCCAACACTGGTACAAACAGTGCCAGAAAGGCACAGTTCTTAAGACCTCAAGGGCACAGCTGATGATGAAGTGACTGATGACAGCATAGGTGATGGAATAGGAAACAGAGAACCTGTAATGAAGTTCAGCAGGAAATGGAGTGAAAAGTCCTGCTTAGCCTAAATAATCAGAATAATCCTGATCCATTACTCTGTAATGAATTTGTATTATCATGGGCTAATAGATGTGGGGTAGATTTAAACTGCAAGACTTTTTACTAGCTGATCTAATTAAGCCCTACAGTAATCCTAGGGAAATACAAGCCTTTCAGCTATGGCATTTCATTCTCCCTAAAAATCTTACCCGTAAGGGAAGCATGCATCATTGCTAAGATTACTGCAGATTGTACAGGTCATGGCTGACTCTGCCCTGTTCTCATGGATTGGATTGGAGTGGTTTGGCCTGACCTGCTAAACAGTTTGCTTTCCACTGAAGTGCAGATCTTAGCTTGCCAACGGCTCACTACACTGGCTGCCAGTATCTGGTGCACCAGCCACACAAACACAGAACACAACTTACAAGCAACAAAGTCAAAGCTGGTGGGAGCTGATATGACATCTTTCTTGACCCAAACCACTGCATACAAACAACTTCAGACCAGCAACTCAGAAATGCACACTGATCCCCTCACTCGGTTATAGGCCTCATACACCACAGGATATAAATCCCGGTACTGACATGGTTCTAATGTCTATTACAAGACTCCAAGACTATTAGGATGCCTTATCTAGTCCAGCAATCCAAAGGAGAATCTGTGCAAGTCCTGACTGTCTGGAATATTAAATTCTGTGGATGCTAATATACCTGTAAAGAAGGAAAAGGAATTTAAATCTGCTCAACTGACCTGTTAGGGCTTACAATTTATTAATTGCTGAAAGAAACTAGCAACCATGAGCAACTAACCAAATAGTGACTATCACAAGGACAAATACTAGACTTAGCTACCAACTACATGAAAATAATCATAGCCAGCCAGTCATTGATAACTTTTGTTCGTAGCACTCTCTGAGCAACCACGTTCCATTTTCCAGTTCAATCAGATTTTTAAATAGCTTTCATAACCATGGAAATTGCTTGTTACTTTGACACAACTCCAGCCTTCAGTGCATGACTGGAGATACCCTCCAATATCTGTATTTTACTTTGGTCGACTCAGAAGGCACTAAAAGCATTATGATAAATGCAGCTTTAAATGAGTCTACTTCAGATAAAAGCTTTGTGTCAACCAGAGAAATTCTTGGTTGCTACAAGAGGTCCAGAGCCTATCCCACTCTGTCCTCCTCTGGGCAGTTCTACTGTCAGATTCTTCTTTGCATGTACTGGCAACTCTTGCCAAATTACAATGAAGTCTCAGGTCAGAAAGGGAAAGTTAATGAGACAATAGAAGTCAAGCCATACATTTTAACATGAAATGGAGGAGATGGGTAAGTAAACTGGATTTATGAAACTAAAATCTCAAAGAAAACTCCTTAGTGCTCATGGGAAATTTCCTATTAATCCTGTATTTCAGCAGTTGTAACAGCCAAGCCATTTTTGGAGGGAGCCCCAGCTGGGTAATACTGCTATCCCAAAGGTGCAATTACAGACAACTAAAAAGGCATCCTGCTGAAAAAACATGGGTAAATAAAACAGTGAAAACCAAATGCAGTATAGGAGCATCCTTCAAACAGACTATCCTACACTTAGCATTTTCTTCAGCAGACAGAACCATAAATGAGAGTCTGATGATGCATTGTATTATCTACACCCTGAATGAAGGATTTGAACCCATATGTACCAAATGTTACTGTGATCATTCAAAGGAAGCCTTGATAAAGGCACATTATAAATCATACCATGTAACCTTCTTTGGGGTTTGCTTTTCTTTTAAAAATATCACACCCTGGACTGACCACTCACTAAACGGAATTACTGATGACAACTAAACCACAAAATAGGATTCTATGACTATTTGCTACCAGTACTTCAATTTTTCTCCAACTACTTCTTGCAATCTTTAAAAGGCTGTATGTTTTTACCCTACTTATATACCACTGTTTCATAAGAGTTCTACAGAAAGAGTGTTTCTGAATACAAATTTGAGTTGTCTCTTTGGATGACATCACAGCAAGGTTTGTAACATTCTGATTTAATTGAAAAGGGACTATTAACTAGACTTACTTTGCTCTGTTCTATCAGAATGCTGATGCCTTGTGTCCCTGCTTTTTCTCCTCCCTTATAGATCAGCGTGCAATTCATTGGACTCAAAATTCACCACCTGTATATATAGATGTGAAAGGACATACTGGTACAGCAAATGTGTTTTGTACTTGTTTGAGCTGCTTCTTTGACCTTAAGTCAGGGGGGAGTTTGGTGCTCAACCATCACAAATAGCCCGTCTGCTCTACAAGGTATTAATGAATCCACTGTGCCATCCAGGCTGTGATATAACTAAAAGTTTGTAGCAGGAATTCCTCACAAGACAACCACCAACTGCTCCATAACTCTCTGGGCTTTACGCTCACAGATGGAAGAGCTCTTAGGAACCTGTACTTATCTTTCTCCCAGTGTCACGGAGAGTTCACTGGGCGTTTAAGCAGCTCATTTGGTGGAAGAATAACTCCAGTGCAATTAATCATGTTCCGTATCTCTTGCTGTGCTTCTAGTCTTCTTATCTGCAAGCTTCAGGATGCCTCTTCCAAACACCTGTTTTGCTGCTGGCTCCTTTCCCATGGTGCATAGGAAGTTCCAGTACGTCTGAGCACGATCAATTTCACCTGGTTTCAGTGATTCCTCATTTGTTTTCCCTACTCTACCTTTTCCCCTACTTTTCCCCACTATTTTACCATTTTAGCAGCATTCCTGATTTTCGTTTACCAGCTTTTGCTGTCCAGTGACTCTTGCATGTGTTTGAATGAGCGAAAAATGGAGCCTTAGTCAGCTAATCCACCTCCACAGTGTGATGGAGGAGAAAAATGCTCAGTTCATCTCCAGAAAGGTCTCACTCCGGAAGGTAAGCCCTCAGTGTTGATAAAAGTAAGAAATTATTAGCTTCCTGTATAGAATCTTGGGTCATTCCCAGCGGCTGCATTAGGCTGACATGCAAGTACAGCAGTATTCTATTTCTACATCAGAAAGTTTTGTCAGTGAAGAGTATTAAGAAAAAGCCACAAAAAAAGCCACAATTTGAACAACTAAGCTGACAGAAACACTAATGTAGACAATGTTATACCAAGAGCAAAATCATTTTACCAGCACTGTTTATGTCTCCCTGGGGACTGCCCCAAGCTTCACCAGAAGAGAACTCCAGTTATCAAACCTTCATATCCTTTAGCTATATTGTCAGTACTTTCCATAAGCAGATTAGTCATGTGTATTCTGTGCCTTTCCTGAGGAAGAACTTTGTAAGTTCATACATGCACCATTCTACAAGTAATTTTCTTTTTTAGTTGTTAGTAATTCCCTTGTCATTTGTGAAAAGGAAACCCCTTTTCCACCAACTACATCTAAGCTTTAAAATAACAAATTTAGACAAGTTTGCTTAGACGTTTTGAAATTCTAGTGTAAAGTCAGAAATATACTTCTAGGTATCTGCAAGGCAAGATGAACCCCATGGCAGATGTGTAAGCAAAAATGTATAAACTGACATATTTTAGGAACACCCTTTTATTCGAGGCTTGACAGAGCTCAGAAGGTGTGACAGCATGCTGGGTTTCTAAGAAATCAATCACCATCCCTATTCCCTACTGTTTGAATCTGCTAGGTATTATTTCATGTCTATGATTTTGTATTCGATTTGTGTGTTCTAACAAAATCAGCATAGAATTTTGTATGAAAATCCCCTGCACATTTAAGCAACAAGAGCAGAGAATTTCAGCAGACATTGTTCTCTATCCCAAAAGTTGTTTGTGCATGAATAGCCACAATTTCAGTTTATTTGAGAAACATGGTGATGACTGTCATGCATTAAAGATTAGAATCTGACCTTATACAACCTCTCCCACCATCAATTATGTGCAAAGAATTTAATTTTTTCTTTGAAAATATAAGAGACTTACATTTTTTCTGTCTTTAAAATGAGAAACAAACCAGGGATAAAAGGAAATTCTTTTCCATTCTGTAGAGATGAGTGACATTTAAAAAAACCACAAAAACACATTCTCCAAGGAGAACGATTATCTCACAGACACAATGGCAGAGAAGGATATTAAGATTTTTCCCCAGAGTCACACATATTTGTCAATCTTTATTCCTGTGCATATTCAACTTAATTGCCACAAATGGTGATTATAACCCACCCTTTTGTTATCAAGAACATAGTTCAAGGAGGAACAGATGGCAACACAACAGACTTTCTTGCCTTTTTTATTTTCAGAATGCTATCCCCTGCATGTCTGAATTCTTAGATCGATAGTCCAGCAGGCTACAGACTCTTGGTTATTACAGATTTCAGATACTGTGAGCTGTGAGCCTTCCATCTTAGTTTCCCAGCTGCAACTTTGACCAAAGCCAGGCATCCACTCAAACCTTCACACTGCTGATCAAACTTCCCAGAGAGAAACTACCATATGGATTACAGGGATTCCTTTTCAAATAGACCTGGACTCAAGATCACTACATTATTCCACAGCACGGGCCTTGCACAAACCTAGCAAAAATATGGCATTAAATTAGAAGTCAACACACCATAGTGCTGCCTCTTTTCTTTCAAAACAAAATTACAATTTTAAGACTGCCACTGTTCTTCCAGAATCCCGTTCTGTATGTTACTAACACTGGATTAAAAATGTTAATCCTCTCCTCCCTTTTTTTTTCCTTCTGAAATACTGGGAAGACAAAAACTAATTTCAGCATGTGCCTAGCAATCATGATATTAAAAAATCTACCAATATTCGTATGTTCCATAGGTACAGTCTACCTTATTGTGAATTGATTCTGCCACCTGTTATCAGCATTAATCACTTTTTTCACTATACATCTTTACATCTAAGCAGCAGTCAAGAGTGGGGCTGCATTATGCCATATTCTGTGCACAGCACCCTGCCCTACAGAGCCTGGCAGACAAACTCTAGCAAAGGAGAAAGACAACAGCAGACAGAAAATCTTACTCTATCAGCATTAACGAAATTCTATATGTACAACTACTTCTCTTTACAGACTTGAATATTTGACTACCACCACCCCACCAACTCACATTTTCCACTGACAATAAAATGTTATCCTAAATTCACTGAAAAATCCATTTCCTCTTGTTTGTAAATTGCTCCACTTCCTGCTGAAAACAATCCAGGTACTGACAATATGAAGTTTTGTTCCAAGCATCTTTCGATAGGACTCTTTGACAGTTTCCAGGCTCAGCTACCAAAGGCTTAACTGACAGTTTTAGACGACCTACATTAGCTGCAAGGTCTCATGAGGCTTGACACTGACCTTCCTCCTCTTAGCGTGCCAGGACCTGGATCAAATCTTCTCTGTTCTGAATGATTCAGCCTAATTAAACAAAACCAAACCCACAGAAGCAGAACAGATGACCAGCATTTCAAAATCAATGGCCTGAGTTACTTACTGATACTACCTGCTTTTACTTTATTTCCTTACTTCCATTCAGATACACATTTCTTTCCGAACAGCAACAAGAAGCAGCACTCTCCATTCAGTTTCAGAGGAGAGCTTTCTGTTGTTTTAAGTGCAGTGCACCAAACTTACAGCATCACTTTGAGGCTGAGAGATCACAACAGGCTGTCCTGAATCACACGTCTCCCGTATATTAACATGCAGTGGAATGTCTCCTGCATCAAAAATACCAAGATACACATATGTGAAGACCTAGTATTTCTAAAATGTTTCCTTAAAATAACCATATAAAGCATATAAACCATATAAAGCAAATAAAGCAACTTGAAATCAGATTCCCATTCAGTATATTCTTTGAATTGCTTTATCTCCAAAAATCAGCATTTAAAATGAAAATTGGCTGCAGTACAGTCTCTTTACATCCATAATGAATAATGCCAAACATTTTGGATTTGTCTTTCACTGAAAAGAAAGGACCATGCTTTAGTCATCTATTAGAGAAGGTAGGGCTTTTTGCCTCAAACACATAGAAAAATACAGGGTGAGATACAAATTATTTTGTGTACATGAAATAAATTGCCTGAGTGTTAGGCAACTGCTCATCATGCAACTTACTGTTCAGCCCATCTCCTCACTGTAAATTCTTTTCAGTGCTGTTTTAAGATTTTAATCACTGTTCAAAGACTTCTTTGAATACTAATTTCCAAATAATAGCATTTGTTATTGTCCTTATTAGACCTTGGATCCAATTCAAAGGTGGACAACTATTCAGTTCATGCTTCTTTCCAACAGAAATCTTCTTTATATTCTGCTTTTATAATGAGCAGGGAACTATCAGAGAGGAAAGGAACGTTCTAAAGGAGACTCAATTAGCAACCCTAGTCTATCCTCTTCTGAGACATACTTTCTGAAACACAGATTTCACCACTACAAAAAACTTGGAGATTCCTATCTTTACTTCACTGCTACATAAGTAATTTTGAAGTGAACTGAAGACCAACATTCTTTTACTGGAACACACAGCTACATTTTACATTATGGACTAATGCAGACAGAACAGCCTACCTTAGTTCAATCCTGACATATGAGAAACTGTATCAGCTTAATTCAAACACTTCAGCAACTTGATTAAACAAACCCAGGCCAGTGTCAATTACTGAGATTCAATGTATTCAGAAAAAGAAACATTAGAAAAACTGTATGAAAACTGACAAAGTTTAAGAGAGGAAACAGAACACAAAGCAAGCAGAATACAAACAAAACCAAACAAGTAGTAAACACAAAAGCTGTGGTTCCATGATTAGTGTGCTGAATCTTCGAAGAACCTTACTATTTATAATAATCATAGTCCATTTCCTTCAAATTTTTTTTTCTTATTTATTTCCGTCATGAATAAATTTAGGCATAATAGTCCGTTCACATATTCATTTAAAAAGAAATTCAGGGAGTCCTCTGAAAGTTTCCTAACCATGAACATTCTTAATGGAATAAAATTATCTTTGTAAATCTCCCTGACATTCACTTCCTACTCCTAATTTATGTAGAGACTAATCTTCTCTTTTTCCTAAGGATATTTTGTTAAAGAAAAAATACTCTGTCACTATCAGCTTAATAACAATCTCCAATAATTACAAAATGCCAGCCTCTCTCTTTTCCTCCTCAGACTTACAAAGATGTGCTGGTACTACAGGAGCATAACAGGACTTGTATGAACAGAAGTGCAGTCAGAAGATAAAAATGCTTTTTTAATTTAAAAAAAATCAGAACTCTATAATTTAAGCAGAAGACATCAAAACCATCTGCATAGCTGCTTGGGTGATAAAGGTTTGAGGAAGATAAAACTTATGCACTATCCTTCACTACCCAGTGTGATGGGAACTTGTCATTGTATGTTTTTCTGATATTAACAACTACTGTTGACTGCAAAGAAAGAAAATAATTTATACTTATAGTAGGAAGAAACACCAAGGAATTTTAAAATTTAAAAGTCATTGCTGATGGTCAGGAACCAGATAGTGATAAAAAAGTCAGGAATTGTAAAGGTTAGGATGGAACACACAGAAATTATTATCTCAGTATCATGTATACCAATAGTACGGTTTTCTGGTCATGGTTACAGCCCTCAAACTTCGGGGGAAAAAATTTCAGAGACAGGGAGAGAAAAATCAGCAGCATGAAGTCTTTATCACTAACCTTGTCACACTTTCCTTTAGAGAACAGTAAAAATACAAGACAATCAGAAGTATGAAATAATGAACTAAACCTGAAAGTCTCCTGGCAACTGTTAATTGTCTTCTGTCATAAACAAAAATAAGGTATTCAGTAATACTAATGACAGCCAACTCTGAGCAAGTGGAAGGACAATACTTTTCAATCCTGCACACTGTTAGGCTGCAGAATCTGAATCTGTCAGACGTTACCTTGTCGGGTTTCCAAGGAGGACTAGGTGCTTATTTAAACAAACAGCCATAGGTGTTGGAAAATATAGGCAAAATAAATTTAGAATTACTGATTTTAAATATATGCATTTTACAGACATATATGTAAAACTATGTTCTCAAAGTTTTTGGGCAGAATTCAAGTAATACTGAGATAAAACTTCCATTTGGGATGGATCAACATAAAATCTGTAAGCAGTGATTCTTACAAGACCGTATGGTATTATTATATAATGGTCACCCCTGGAAGGAGGAGCGTACTAATCAGATCAAGTACTGTAATTTTAAGTTTAACCCTTGCAGCATTATTCTTAATCTTAGTCTGGTTTTGCATTGACAGTTTGAAGTTAAACTTCACTCTGCTTTATTTTGTACATCTCATCTGTCCCCTGCTAAATCTGTACATCTCTCACATCACTCCTAATTAAATCCACTCACAACCAGTTCTGCACTCTAAGGAAATAACAAAAACCACCTATGGGACCCATGCCATGGCACATCATTTGTGCCTGCGTATCTAAACGCATGTTTGATTCAACTGCTTGCAGAGCATTTGCATCCATCCACATAACCCAGGGCTGTAGAAGTCCCCTTGGGCTCCGATCACAACTCATTATATATTCAGAAAACTAAAAGATAGCCCAAAAGCATGTCTTTAATTATGTGTTGCCTTGCTATCTTAAGTCTATGTCAGACCTTGATGTTTCTGTGTTGATCTTTCTAAGTGAGCTTCCTGGTTCTTTTTAATCAATTAGCTATGGAAAATCATTGAGATAATTAGAGTAATACATGGAAACACATCATTAGCACAAGCAATTACCCCATTTACCAACCTAATTACGCTGTGTTATATTCTTTACTTACAGCACAGGTTGAACCATGCCTTTTTAAATCAGTAATGTATACGTCAAAGATCCTTGTATATTTTAGCCTACAGGCATGACAGATAGCTTAATCATAGCCAATCATAGAATGTTTTAAGTTGGAAGGGACCTTAAGAATCATTTAGTTCCAACCCCCTTCCATGGACAGGGACACCTTCAAGTAGAGCAGGTAGCTCAGAGCCCCATTAAAACTGCCCTTGAACATTTTCAGGCATTAAGCATCCATAACTCTGAACAACCTGTGCCAGTCGCTCAGCATCCTCACAGTAAAATTTTTCTTCCTGGTATCTAATCTAAATCAACCCTCATTCAGTTTAAAGTAATTCTCCATTGTCCTATCATTGCCTGCCTTTGTTAAACACCTTCAGCTTTCTTGTAACCCTACTTTAGGTACCTGAAGGCTGCTTTAAGGCCTCCACTGAGTCAATACTTAACAACTCACATCATCTAAATGAAATAAATGAGAAAACATTTATTGGTATTACTGGACAGAGTTCAGGACTGTCCTAAGACTAAATAAAATTCTTGGGCTTTTTGTTAAAATTGCTGTATAATCAATCACATAATGAATTTCAGGTAATATGGCACATTGACATCAAAACAATTCCTGTTCTGCACTGTTAGTAAATACAAATATTTAAGATGCAATTCAAGAATTTTCATATGCAGTCAACATCACCATTACAAGATAAGGAAGAGAGCATACTACTTATTAGTTTTATTGTATCTGAAAACTGTCTGACTATAGAGGAATCTAGGATTATGCAGTTCCATAGTTCAGTTAATGCTTCATGCACACCATTAAATGTTTCTTCAAAAATAAAACCATTTCCATATTCTTACCCAAAATATCTAATCCAAGGGTTTTTGCCAGATCTCTTACGCCATCAGCTCCAAAAATATGTGTCTCATGCTTACATCTGGGACATTGGAAAACACTCATATTTTGAACCAGTCCTAAAACCTGTCAAAGTAAAGGAAAGGAAAGGAAAGGATGTTCAAACCAAGCACTGGTATTTCCATTAGTCATCTCTGACAACATAGAATAGATTATCAACTAAGAATCAACACAGAGTTGTGATTTAAAATAGGAATCAGACCCATTATTATCATTATCAGCTCTTACTAGTCATCTCAGTGGCATCATCATCTGTCCATTATTTCAATTTTTTTCACATTTATACCTCTAAAAGACTAACAGTCTTATTTGTAACATAAAGTACCTCTTGCACAAACCTAACTTGCCAAGAACTCTCCCTGCCAGTATTTCATTTTCAGACTCTGAATACTGGAAGAATTTTCATGCTGTGTTTTACAGTTTTGTACTTCGCAGTTTCACGAAAGACAAAATAAAAACATACCATTACAAGGAATTACACAATCAGACATGCTTTTAAGGTATTTTTATAAGTTATCCTGTAGGGAAATGTTTTCAAAAAGAACTAGATTTGGAAATGTTTTCAAAAAGAACTAGATTTGCTATTCTTCTGAAGAGCGGAAACACATTTTGAAGATCAAACAACAGAAATAATTATGTGAAACTAAGTGGCAAAACCCACAGCATAAAAATCTAATACACACATCCTGGGTACCTGTCTGTTGGTGCCAGGTTTTCAACATCATGCTTACAAAATACGTCAAATAAAAATTTCCCAAGTCATTCACAAAAAAAATCTTCTTTCACAATGTGAAATAATGCTAATGATAACATTTAATCTCATTTTATTCACATAGTAAACAAAACTCTTCATTGAGGCAGAGCAAAATTTCCAGAAGTGATAAAAACAGTGTTCAAATGCTGGAGAGTAGAAGTTTTTGTCCACCTGTTAATGAGTAGAACACCTGCTTTAAGAGATCCCATGTTACAATATTTTATTTTCAGATTTATACGTTACTGAGATATGTCACATAAACTACAGCTGAGTTTTAAAAATGAATATATAATTTGTATTGTTATTTACTTTGTAGCATTTTGTACTTCTACATTTCTCTGAGCCTTCTAGTTTCGTGCTTGAACAAGGTAGTCTCTAGTTATTAGAGAAGAAATATATCCATTCTGCTAATGAAGCATATCTAAGAGGAAACAGCACTTTTCAATGCAACCAACAAATATAAAGTTATTTAATTAAAATTGAATGTACAACTTCTGGCACTTGAAAATAAAAAAGTATGTTATTTACAATATTGTAATACAAGTTTCCTTAGCTATAAGCTGAAATTTATCAAAAGATGGTCACCTGTTTTTTCTATACCACCACAAAGGATATTTGCTACATCTTCCTTTACGTATGTAAAACTCTCAGAGGGTTTAAAGCAAGGAACATTTTAAGAAATAATAACATTAAAAGAAATTTAACCTACTTCCAATTTAACACCTCAAACTGACTTTCCCCCTTTTCTACTCTCTCCCAGGGACTGCCAGAGAAGCAAGAGGAACAAGTTTCTATTTACTAGCACATTATTACAGGTAATTTTATCATCCGGTTCTTAAATTAGGAGAGACATGAAATACTACATGTGCAAGGGTATAAAGTGCAGGGATGGTCAAAAGGGATCTGTACAGCCACAGCCTTCTACAGATGACCTCTAAGCAGGCATTCATCTTTATCTCCCCTAAAGTCAAGTCATGAAGTTTTTACTTTGTTGGTAAACTGGAGGACACTGGAAGGAGTATTATCTGACAAAAGAAAAATATTATTTTCACCAGGATACAGGGAGGCCATTTTTGACAGTACAAGGGGGGAAAAAAAGTAATTTGAAATTTACAATTTAATTAATTCATGTTCAGGTATCTCCGGGTTTGAATTTTCTGTTATCTTCAAAGTATTCATACAACATCTGTGATCCACCAAATTTATCATCGAAGAAAAAGTTATGTAGTCTACTGTTTTGTGCATAGTTAAGCATTATTACAGCTGTTTTGTTAATATTTTATTAACCTAATAACTAAGAAGTCCTTCTGCCAATCCAAAAGCAAATGCTGAGATACACCTGTATCTCCAAAGCTAGACCTGTTTTAGAGGCCTTATACATTGTCCTTTTTTGTTTCCATTTCAACAAACCTTACTAAAAGCAAATGACATTTCAGCATTACACAATAATTTTAATTTTTCAGTTAGTCCTGTTTGTCAGCCAATGAATAGTGTGTATTTAATAATATATAATTTATTCTTCTGGAATATGAAGATGCCACTTAAAAATACTAAGTATAATACAGAATATTTGCAAACACAAGGTTACTGCTGAAGTGTATTTTTACCATGTATATTTCTGCACATATACTTAAGACGTGAGCTCCTTATGACCTTCAGAGCTTTTAAATCTACTAAGTAATATGTCTTGCTAATGTAATAACCCTCATTTCCCTGCACAGATAATAGACTTGTAATAACTTCAAAGCAGCTGTTACTGTCTACACAACCTATCCTGTGTGAGTGAATACTATTCTAGTTCTTAGAGAGGTTGGCAAACTTGGCTCAGGAATGACATGAAAACTTGTATGCACCACATTACAGGAGCTAACCTATGGCAGCAGCATGGAGCTGTATTCCATTTAGTCTAATCATTATTTTAAATGGCAAAGAGGCATCTGGCAAGAAATAACAGGAAATGAAGAACTCTTTCATTATGAGTTATCTGCACATAGTTTCTGAATGTTTACGCATTTCTTCTGCTCAACTAACCTCTTGGTTACACAATAAATCATGCCTAAATCCATTCATACAACCTTTTAAGTTAAAGAAAATACAGTGATGAAATGAAAGCTCTCTGTATTTACACTAGGAGACAATTCCTGAAAAACCCACTTCAGTCATTCACTGTACTTAAGGATGGATGGTGCTGAGGTCTGACTTCAATCTGATGGGGACTGGTGACCAGGGTTACAGTTCTTCTGCCATCAACTTCCTGTGTAGCCATCAGTCAGTCACTTCATGTTGTAGTGCTTCAAGGAAACATGCACGGTATTTCTGCCTTCCTACCTTTCATCTTATAATGAGCAATTTTTGCCTCTAATATCTGCTCCCAACATGAAGCCATAATCTTGGCTGGTTACTCTGAATGCTTCAGAAATACCATTAAAAACATAGCCAAATAAACAATTTTAGTACAACTCAGAAGGAAATAAATAGCTGAGTTTATCTAAGCAGTTTTTTGAAACCTGCACAATCTACAGCATAATCTTCCAATTTAAGGAAACTTCCAGGAAAGTTGCAGATTTAACTAAAACCCTGTCTTTTCTTTCAGAGATATGATTGATTAGATAAACTATAACAAACTGAACTCAGCCTCAGCAGGTGGAAATAGGCAGCTTTTTCCCCTAAATACTCAAAATTACTCACTTTGAGTCACACTTGGGAATGCAAGAAAACACTGGTCAAACTCATGATAGACAAGGATCTTGAAACTTCTTGTGATAGGAGTCAGCATTACTTTGCAAATTCCTTCTTCACTGTAAGTGTAGGCATGCTCCACTGCACAAGAGATGTCACTCCTCTTTTAATGACTATGTCCTGAGACTAAAAATATGAATTTTGCCCTGTAATCCTGGTTTTAATGATAACTCTCCTTGCCAGATTTTCATTAGTTCCTTCAGTCATTCTACTTCAATTTCAATAAAGGACAAACAAAATTAACAATTGTGACTTTGCTGTGGTACTACCCATGTGTCATCTGAGTCTTTGATAACTAAGAACAGTGGGGGCGATGGGAAGGTGGAATATGTAGGCCTGTATGTACATGGGAGAGACTGAAGTTCATTAAATATTAAAAAAAGCATACTCAAGAGTTCAGCAACCTATAGACTCTGCTTCTTTGAAGAGTCAGCTCTTTGCAAGCACTTTCTGAAAGATTAAAGATTTTAGACATTAGAAATTTAAAGATCAGTTAATTATGTAATCAGGATATGTAATTTTAGCACAGACCCGCAGATTCCACCTCTTTGACATAAACCTCAGGTATGAAGTTGTCCATGAAAAATCATGTCACTTCACTTTCCTTATATCCTCATATTTAGCTGACATTTAGAAATGCAGTACATAGGCAGGAGCTGCTTCAAAACTCACATTTGTACTCATGTACATAGAGGGCAGACTAAAGTGAAGCAGGGCAGAATAAAATGAAGCAGCATCATGAAAAAGGTAAGGCCTGATAGTTCAAGTACATCTGAACTCAACATGGGGTGTGACAGCTTTACTGTGACTTTTCACTTCATTTGACAAGATCTGATAACTCCAATGAAGCCAAATAGATCATACTTAATATCTTATCTTCCACTAGTCAAATTAGTATTAGCCAAGCCCATTCTAGAATGCGTAATTTTCTTGGAGGCCATTCTCTTCAAAGGACATTGAACAAAACAGTTTTAGAAAGAAATCTTGGTAATTTCTCATTAATACAAAAGGAAAATTCAGTGAAGTAATAACTCAAACATAGCGTAAATTGAAGAAAATGATTTTACATCATTTGAGCAAACGCAAACATAAAATCAAACCGAAATGTTCTGTATGTTATTCTTCTTGTTTTCCTTCAGGCAGCAAATTATAAAAGTTACAATATTTTCATTTTGATGCAAATATGCTTAAAGAATAGTTAGTAATAAGGAATTCATCAAAGTATTTCTTTTGTTACGCTATCCTGTAAATTAAAAAAAGGGAAATCATTCCCTTCAACTTTGTTTAATTTTTTTAATTAGCAAAACACTAGTTATGAAAGAAATTTCCTTTCTTAAGGAAGAGTAAAAGTAACCTTCACACAGGTAAGCAAGAAAACATCTTTTCTTCCTTACAGTTTATGATAAGGAAGCATTTCAATTTGTATTTTTTCATCAACTGCCCATTTCAAAGTAAAAATGAATCTCTACATAAACATACTCCAGCGTATAATATTCAGTTACTTAGCAACTTGTCGCACACAGAGAAAATATCAAGCCAAGGATGTTAGCCTGTTTAATGTTTTCTCCTAATTGTGGATATTCTTAAATTTTGCGTTTCTCAAACAAGTAAGCTAAGATACAAGCTACAAACCTCATGCAAAACAGTGATTAGACAGCCTTCTACTTGTCATGATAGGTATGGAGCCCTTCAAATGGCAAAATAACTAGATATACACATATTTCCACAAAAATTCGAGTTTGCTTCTTAAAAAATACCAATAAATTATTTTTTTACATTTAATGAAATTTTAGATTTTAAGCCCCAACACAGACAGTGCTGAGGAGGACATATAATGAGGACACACAGTATAACTGAAAAACACGCATTACGTCATAAGATATTCCATTTAGCAAGCTGATCCATTCCACATGATTAAACAGATTTAAAACAAATCACTTATTATTATGGTCTTAGCCTGAGAAGATTCTCTCCTTTCCATTAACTCAAGTTCCTGATACAGATATAAGATGGATTCTAAGCCTTTTAAGAAGAATTTATTAAATTCAAGTGATTTCTGAATGTTCACCTATTGCTGCATATGGAAATTTTTTTTACATTCTGGAAAAATAAATCTACTGGTATTTTTCATGTAGAGACTTACAGGTACATGGACTTTTCTAAACATTTCAGCTCCTTTGTGTGCATCTAATAAAGCTACATCTTGTGGAGTGGAGACGATCACAGCTCCTGGGAAAAGAAAACAGGAAATCCCATTTAAATGTATATTATGATTTATTCTGCTAAATATTTTGATTATTTAGTACATGCTACTAAATTCAAAGTAGTCACACGTATATATGTTTTTAAGGAAGAAAATGATGCCAGGTTTTATATTATACAATGATCAAAATAACTGAAATGCGCTAGGAAGTGATAAAAATATTTTAGATACTTTCACCTTTATATTTATATTATTGTATTTATATTTATATTATATTCACCTATATACTTAGATACTTTCACTTTTTCTATGCAGAAACGATTCATACTTTCTAAATGAGAAAAATTATCTAGTATCACACAACCATGGATAGAAGATAATGGTTCACATGCTGACAGATTGCAGAGGTGGTACTCTGGGAATACCTACACAGTAACAGTCCCATGCCATGATTATATTTGAAAGCTTTTAATTTAACGATAAGCCTTGTTCTAAAAATCATGAGGCAGCTGCTTGTAATCAGACTGTTGTTTTCTGGACCTGCTACACTTTCTTGAACCATGTCACACTAGACACCAGTGCATTTGTATGAATGATACCACAAAGGAAGAGGCCAACTCATGCATGCTTGCACTAGGTTTGAATCAAGTGTTGCTCACTGTTCAAACATGGCTCCAGGTTACCTGATAATTAGTACTACTGAGAGTTATTAAGCATATAAAACGGCTAGAACTCCTTGTCAAAGTTAATTTCTAAAGCAAAGTAAGCCTACAGGTTACTATCCTATACTGCTATTACTTCTTGATTAATACAGAATTCAAAACCAATACAGATATCAGAATATTCCACATCACTTCACAAAAGAGCATCTTCTTCCAAATATTGTTTCCTCAAAACCTGCAACAAAAAACTGTTCATGCTTGTCCCTATTTTAGACAAATGTAATGTACAAGGGAGCATTACTGTCAATTGATTAGCTTTGGTTTCACATTGACCATCTAGTGTCAAAAGTCTGTGTTACAGAAAGATTTCTGCAGAGTCACATTATGCCAACCATTTACAAGAAATTTATGTCAAATTTCACACTAATAGCAACTACAACAGACAATTCTAGATGCTTGGGACAGTTTCCTACAGGCCTGCAGTTCCCAATCCTCAGTGTATATGGCAAAGGAAAAGGTGGGTAGATTTCCACAGGCACACAGACCTGGCATCGCTGGCAGGGACCAGCGCACCAGAAGCCCTGGCATTCTGAGAGCACTCCTGGCTCTGGCAGCCCTGGGACAGGGAAGCCCTGCCCGTTACACCATCCACCTACTCCTGAGTGGGATCTTGCGGGCTGACAGCCAGCCATTTCCAAACACTGCCTGACAGTGTGTTTGAATGTTTTCAGCCAGCATTCTTAACCTCTAATTTGTGAAAGAAAAATACAATCTAGCACCTCGCTCCTGAAAAGCTGCCGATCTCTGCCTTACACAGTATTATACACAAGTCCAAAAACTGAACGGCACATGTAATGTACCGAGCAAATGCAATTTCCCTATTTGCTAAAACTCTGGCATCCAAATAATTTGCTGGAATTCCCAAACTAACCTGTTTCCAATGGCATCACAAAGAATAATGTGTAAGCCTTTCAGCTACACTGAAGTCACCTTAGCTCCTCATTTCACCAAACGCAGGGTTACACTTTACAGGCAGCGCTGAAATGTAGGGTCAATTCCACAAAATGAATGCACCTTTCCCTAAAGGCACGGGCCACAAGTAAATAATTTAGACACAGTGTCCTTGAGGTTTTTGCGTACTTGTAAAACAATGATCTTTCAATACTTGAAAAAAATGCTTATTACTGCTTTCTTTCCAAACAAAATTGGAAATATGTGCCTTGTGTGTATACACACTTTTATTCACACTCTTCTCTGAAGATGCTGGCTCAGCATTCCCTGGATCTTCACATAGAAGCTAATATGCAGTCAACAAGACTGAAGTCTACATTTTCTGGTTCATTATTATTTGTTTTAAGAATCTAATAATTGGCATGGCATGAAGGACAGACTATGCACAACAAAAACACCCACTAGAGCCACAAGCATCTTAACAGAGAGGTATTTTTAACTAACAAATTCTGATCCAAAGGGAAAAAACAAAAATGCCAAAAAGACCCAATGGCAAATTACAGAGTTTGGGCTGCCACAAGCACCAACTGTATGTACAAAAAACCTCTGGCTCCTGAAATGCGAGTAAAATTATGCTTGTGGACAATTTCCATGGCTTCTTCCACAGAATGAAAGCCAACATGCTCAAGAAGCTGCTGTTGAGGATGTAATAGTTGTTTCTCTCCTATTTTCCTTTTTACTCTGAGCTAGTTAGAGGCAAAATTTATTCACAGCCAGCTTGTACTGACTTACATCAACACCCTATAAAGCAATATCTTCTCTCTTTCTTTGGTACATCTGCTAGTCCAACAAACCCAACCTGAAGTTCAAGAATTCAAATTATATGCAGCATTATTTCCTTTACTAGCAACCAAATATGGCAAATGAGACTTTTCACAGTGCTCCCCTCTCTGAATAAGTTTGCATATGTTTAATTCAGAAAATGATTCAAATGATAAGCAAGTCAGATTGCAGCCTACACTTTCCTTGCTATCTTGACTCTACAAAATTAACGGGAATATCAAACAGTAAAAAGTTATTTTGATCAATAAAGTAACGAAATATGACGGAATTCATGCACACAGTTATGTCTCTTGAAGCAATACATGCAATGTTTACACAAGTGTCTGAATGAGACAAACTGAGGCTGACAAATTGAATGGAGAAGCTGCAGAAACTGTAATGCTATCACATTGCACACTGAAACATACTAAAAATTCTGTGTTTGCAGTTGTGTGCGGAAAAATAGTTTCTGTGCCTTGAGCATAATAAGGATATCTAAGTAGAGCACATTTATGTTTAACTGACTTATCTACTTATTCATGCATTCCATTAATTTTTTTAATTTCAATGTATTCCTGTTGACAAAAAGCTGATGCACGTTCAGTGAATCACACAGAATCTGTGAATGGGTTAGGTTGGAAGGGACCACTGGAAGTCACCTAGTCCAATCTCCCTGCTCAAGCAGGGTCCCTCAGAGTATGTTACTAAGGATTCTGTCCAGATCACTTTTGAGTATCTTCAGTGATGGAGACTTCTCAACCTCTCTGGGCAGCCTGTGCCAGTGTTTAATCACCTGCACATTAAAGAAGTTCCTACTTAGGTGGAATTTCCTGTACATCAGTTTCTGCCCACTGCCTCGCTTCCTACTGCTCAGCACCACCAAGAAGAGCCCAGCTCCTTCTTGACACCCTCCCTTCAGATACCTATATACACTGATAAGATGCCCTCTCAGTCTTCTCTTCTTCAGGCTAAACAGCCCCAGGTCCCTCATAAGTGACACGCTGTCATCCCCTATTCTTCTTTGCCCTTTGCTGGTCTACCTACAGGAGTTCCATGACTCCTTTGTACTGAGGGATCCAGAACTAGACTCAGCACTCCAGGTGAGATTGCACTAGCAAAAACTATGTTAACTGTATTTTTAATCCTTAGGACACATTTATATAGAGAGACAGAACTAACAATACCCTGTAGCACTGATGTTTGCCTTTCTATTTCAACCCCAGGTCCTTAATCCTTAGTAGAAGAAAGATGTGCCTACACAGCACATTGGAACCCTTCTGGTGGACTGGTGTTCAGGAAATTACAAGTGCTGAAACAGCCTATAATTTCTGTGTGTAGAAAATATCACCTATATTCACTGCATCATTAAGGCTTGCATGAGATGCTTTGAGTTACAAAGCATAAGGTGAAATCTCACCAAACCTTAGCTATAGTCACTTTGTACCTGAGCAAAAAACACTGAGGTCTAAAAAGCAGCTGATCAGCAGCAGCATAATAGGTCTACCTTAGGATGAAAAGGATCCCCCTAATACATTCTTTTTTCCCTCCAGTATTTTCACAGACAGATTTCAGAATCAGGCTATGTGTCTCTCATCCAAGACAGATGATTAAGGATGCCACCACACAAGAGTATTAGACCATGTCTTATATCAGCCTCTTAGCAAACAGTGCCACCTCAAAAGCTGTGAAGTATAACTGACCAGGGAAACTGACAGAGTTCTGGAGGATAAAGACACAGAACAATCTTACCTACTGACTGACAGGCACTGAACACTCTTGGCAAGGAACAATATTCAAGCCTCACTACAGCTGTAGATGGCCTGATCTGACCATACCACTCATGCATTTTTTCAAGTTTTTGCTACCTTTTCCACTGCATTAATTTCAAACTTCTAGGTGAGATCTTCCAGTCATAAACAGCCTGGTCAACCTGACTCCTCTCTGCCACAGATCTCTGCAGAGCCCCTCTGATCTTCTGTTAAATTTCTTGTCACTTCATAGATAAAATGTGCCTGCAATTACAGATACAGTTTGCACTTGAAGATGCAGAAAAAGGTCTTGCAAGAACAAAGACTTCTGTATTTGCTGTAATTTCAACTGGCAATGATTAGAGATAAACTAATACTGGAAAATGGTTCATCTCCTTGCATAAACCTTATAAAGAAGTCCCTTTAGCTTTTGTGTGTGGCATCTCATTACAACCAGCAAATTAAAAGAACCGCTAGTGTGACTTTCCATTACAGGACCCTCACTTCAAATGCATAGTATAGCTCAGAACTGTCCCCAAGGCTGGATGCTGGCTGTGTCACACCTCCAGCCTGCTTGCTACTTTCTTCTTTGGAGGAGTCATTGAACAACTGCTCAGACAGGGGATGTTTCCAACAGCCACACATCCTCTTCTGCCCAAGAACCAGCAGGTAATAAGAGATCAGAACACTACTGACTAGCCCACATGAAAAGAAAGAGGGAAATCTTAAGGCAAGATTCTTCCTCCTGCTCAGTGGAACTGTCAGTGAAATGATTGGGCAGAGGAATATCACAAGCTGGATAAAGCTGTCAACCTAAAGCTAAACTGCCCTCATCTAAATTGATCAGTAAGTATTACAACATCCATTTCACACCAGATCACATGGAGAAACATGTGGAAAGACAACTCTCACTGTGGGAAAATGTTTGGTTTTGGTCATAGCAAACTGAACACGTATGTCACACTAACGCAATTTACAATGGAGTATTTATCTAGTGAAGTGAAAGCACTGAAAACATTCAAAATAACATCTGTGAACAAGCACTATCTGCAAAGTACAGGCCTAAAACAAAAAGCTAATCCCTCACAGACACTGCCACTTTGCACTCTTTCTTAGCTATCTGAATTAGCATTTTTCTTCTCAACTCCATTCCACCCCCTGCTTTCAAGGACATTTGCCAATCATGTCCAGATTATTATGAGAATTGTACTAGGCAAGAGCAAAGTCCAAAGAGTCTCCCTGATAAATTAATATGATTTTTTTTTTAAATGAGAGGTCCTAATCCAAAGAGGAGAACTGGGTAAAAGAGTGATTCTACTACAGAAAAAAAAAGACAACAGTGAGATTACTTCAATCAGCTCCCCAAACCACTCTATTCTTTACCTTCTTCCCCTGGATGTGGGGGTAGTAAGGAGCAGATTTGAACATTTACTGGTTTCAGAAGAAATAGCTAGAGGAGAAAATACAGTACCATTATTCATATTACTTTCTCTCACCTTCAGTAACTGCCAGCTGAACACTAGGCTAGTTTGTTCTTCCTGTTCAGAATAACTGGTCTAGAAACCAACAAGGCAATTGCAGTTAACCTAGTACTCAGCATACACTTAGCCGCTGTTGCCAGACCTCAGAGGGCCCAGTTTGCAAAGCCTCTGTTCTTCACAGTTTTTTTCCTGAATACCTGGAAACTATTTTTCAGAAACAATAAAATTTAAAGAACTTGCACTGAATGTACTATCACTCCAGCTTCAACAGGCAATGTGTGTTAACTCGATCTCCATGAGCTAAGAATGAAATTTAAATTTATATTGAAAGAATGTGAGATATTAACGTGTGAACTCATACAGTATTTTGGTCTCTAAATTAGGTTTACAGAGTCTACTGAGTCTGACAGTTCATAATGAAGTACCAGGAGCGTCCAAAGCTAAGATAACCCTGACAATAATTTTCATTTATCAATTACATTTATTTTGACAACAGAAGCAGGCTATTTCAGCATGCAAATCATATACGGACAAATACAAAGAGCTGTTTTAAAATCTCCACTGGTGTGACTAAGGGCTTTTTCTGTTTTTCAATCTATCCTAAACCTACATGCCTTTCCTTTCCTGCACCTATTTAAAACATCAAAATACAGCACGAAATGAAGAGTAAATCTACATCAAAATCTTATAGTAAAAATATTTGCCATTCAAAATTAGATCAAGTAAAATTTACTATTACCCAAATGGCACCCATAAAACAGCTTCAAAAAACTTACTGCAGAAACTAATCACGTACCTTCACCACAGAAGAAAAAAGCAAGCTCATAAATTGAGAAAAACATTGTATATCACCGTTAAACTAAAAGGAAAGATCAGATGCCTTGCAACTGTGGTTTGCACGAAAGTAAGAGATGTGCAACAAGGGGCAAACAAACACTTAGAGCAATGACAGAATACAGATATGCTTCTTAAACTGTGTGTTACACACGATTTGTAACGTAGCACTGGGCTTTTTTTAATCATTTCTCTTCAGAAAAGAAAAGAGAACAGCACCATACCTACTCAGCTTTCAATTTCAGATAACTTAAAAAGTTACCCTTATACAAGTCACAATTCTTTTTCATGCTAAATCATGCATAGTTTTATAAAACATCAAGGGTATTTTTTTAAAGCTGATTTGAAATTCTCCATTAACTGTTTTTAATGTTCATTTCTGAAGAGATAGCTTACTCATGACCTGGAACTCCCTGTTCTTGTATATTACTACAAATTGAACCAAGATATGGTTCTCTCCAGTCCCACACACTGTAATAAAATAGCTGTGCACAAGGTTACACCCTGGTCTGTGTGACACTGACATAAATATGAGTAAGTAATTTGGTTTGCAAGTTTGGTGAGCCACATGACAAAGAATTTAAAACTGCCAAATGTCTTCAAGTTGGTGGCATCCCTTTACTTTTTCCTGTTCATTGTACATTGAATAGAAGTAAGACTTTTAATGTTTAACCAGTAGAAACAAAAATATTCTTTTTCATTTTATTTAAAACAATCTATCAAAACACTGATGTCAAAAGAAATCCTATTAATTACAAGTCTTTGAAAATTCATATTTGAACTAACAAAAATTCCTTTAATAAATATTTCAGCCTTACCTGAAAAAGGTATTCAGGAGACAATTAAGACATAGATATTGCTGAAAGATGCAACCATTCAGAAAAATGATACCATTAATAGGCTACGGCAATAAAAAAATGGTAGGAACTCTGCGTTATTCTGATTTTACATCTGCGAGGTGATGAAAGTAACTTCCTGTATGACTAGCAACAGCAATGCTTCTGCTTTTATAGAACTTGAGAGAAACAAAATAGTGTTTACATCCTTTCACTTTGCTTATCTTGGCTAATTATCTGATTCCTATTAACAACCTTTTTGGAGTTTATTATTATAACGATTATAATAATATGTCCTTTGTATGGGGAAAAAATTTCAGAAAAAAATATTTCAGAAGGTGGGAAAATCAAGAACACTGAAATAAAACCTGAAGCCTTCTACCTTTACGTCTCCTCTACAAACACAGTTCAGTTCAATAGTCATTACTGTAATTAGTAAAAGATTTCTCAGTAAGATGTGAAATCATTTGTTAGTCCCAGTCAGCTTCCCACTGTGCAGATGTACACTTCTAGTGGTTTTCACTGCTATGGCACCTCAATACCCAAAGAAAAGGGTGATATTACACACTTTAGCAAATAAAGCAATTCCAGTATTAACCTGCAGCTGGTTCTGCCAGCTGAGACAGTGTCAGTCTCTAGAGCTGTCAAGCTGTCACACTTCACTAACACTGACTTCACTTTAACATTAACAAGAGGGCAGCAGACAGCCTAATTTAATGGCCAGCCCCCACAATGCAGCTTGTCCACGAGGCAGAAACACTCGTGCAGGGCTCTGTGACTGCCTCTTGAACAGAGATGCTCTTGCTGCTTCCCACACAGCCCTTGCACTCTGAAGGGAGAGAATAATAAACTTCTCTCCCAGTCTTTAGGGAGGCTAATTATCCATTTCCAATAATATTTTTTAAATTTATGGCTCCTTTAACTAAATGATCAAAAAATACCCCCAGTTAGATTTCTCAGTTTAGCAACTAGGTAATGCAAAGGAATCATCAGCCTTATTTTTCATAATGTCATTAGTTCACACTATATCTTGATAGCAAACATCATAATATCATCTGAAATGCCCTGTTTTTAAAATATTTTAAAAGCTGCAAAATGTGTAGGAATGTTTCTAACTTTTCCAAGCATGCATGCTCAATACATGATAAAGAACCCACTTCTGGAAGTTTTGTTCATGCAAAAGATGGAACAGAAGAATAAAGGAGAAGTAAGGAAGTAGAACTCAACACAAATTAACTAACAATGGACATGAAAAAAGTCCTTTTCTCCAGACTGACCCTGGATTTCTATTTGGAAAGCAAACTTGCATCTGAAGAAAGTGGCAGTGTTTATGCAGAAATATGTACCACATTTTCAAGCTACCATAACATTCCTCATCTACCAGTTTGTTAAAGAATGACTGCAACATGAGCAAAGTTACAGATGATTAAAGAATAATATGCTAAATAAGATGTGTCTCCCTGTAAGGTGACTAAGACTAATAAAAACAAAACCAAAAGTCACAGTAGTTTCCTTTTCCACCTTCTTTTAAAGAAGGAAAAAGTACCCACACAAAACTGCTGCTCCAGCAAAGGTTGCATGAGGCTGATACTCTCTTTAATGACTACTGGAACTATAAGACATATCTTGTTGTGTTGCTTTTACGCCCATTAGGTATTCTTCTAGTCTTCTTTTGACTCAAGAAAGCCATGGGACCTGTGATGCAGGAAAAAAACCCAGTCTTGTAAAATTAAAACCCAATACCATTTCACATATCCTATCAGTGTCTCTCTTATGCTCAGATGTTGCAGAACTACAGTTTTTCATGCCCCATCTGGGCAAACCCATCAAAAACAAAACATCTTTTTACCAGTGCTCTTTCTCCCACTCACAGAAAATTCTGTAAGTGGCTGGCAGTAATACGTGTGGGTTTTGTAAATCTGTTTAGAGGCAAAATAAAAATATTCTACGCTGCCTATCCTAAAGAAGCCGCAGACTAATAATGAAGGAACCATAATGCAAATACTGTATCTCACATATGCATGCACGCAAATCAAAGAACAACTTTCATGCAAATTAGATAATGCATTTCTAAATTTACTAAACTAAAATATATATGTTGTGAGGAAAAACAGAGAAATTATTCCACTAATACCATGACTGTTCAAGGCATCTTCAAAGGATAAAGAAAGAAAGCACAAGAAAACTGGAGAGGGAACAGAGTGGCACAACACCAAATACTTTCTGTAACAAAGTAAAAGACAATGCAGGGCTTAGAAAATACGAATTGCAAATGAAGATGGAGTCCAAAAAGCAACAGAACTCCATAGACTGCTCCAAAGATATGATCATCAAGACCTGTAACACTCTCTTGAAAGGAACCAAGCTGAAGAAAGTAAAAGCATGCTAAACAATGCTATGGACTCCTTGAGAAAAGAGACAGACAGCAAGTAACAAGCAAAAGAAGAAAGCACAGTTGAAGCTGTAATACACAAAAAATACAACCTTCCAATGAGAGTGAAAAATAGCCACAATAAACAAGAGAGAAAATTCTTCCTAAATCACAAATTCATTAAGCCAGTAAGAACACAGGGAATTACACGTCTTATCACTCTTTGTCTGCTGTGTTTGTCTTCATCAAAAGCAGAATACATTATTTTTTTAAACTGCATGAGTCAACTTCATCATGGTCAACAAAATCAACTGAGAAAGACAAATGTAAAGTGATGCTATCACTCCTAATTTTATGAAGCTAGGATTGATGAAAAACTAAGCTGAACTGAACTGTAGGAACAATGTGAAGCCATCACAGAATTCAAATAAAAATCAGATGTCAGCAAAATTTAGAAGAAATACAGGACTAAAGTAATTTCCATCGCCTCTGTCCCAGAGGACACAGTGCACCACTATAACCACTCACACTCCTGAAAGCAGTGCAGCATTCTGTGGGGAAAGGACACAACAATCCCTTGAAAATCAAGAATTAATGACCTTTTCTATGTTAAATCAGGACATTTAGGTGCACTGTAGTAAACAGAAATTACCAATACCCATTGTACTTAAAAAAGCCCCTAATAAAGCCACAACTTTTAATTGCATAATTTTATTGCCCTTATGTACATGATTCCATTAAATTCTACCTTACCAAAAATTTCTGTGCCATGGTCATGTTTCACCTCATTGCTTAAAACCCTGGGACCAGTAAAAGGCCCTCCTGCTTTGCTACTGACACATTCAACCTACTAAGCACTGTATCTAAGAAAACAGGTATGAATTGTAGTTTATTTTTTATCACGTGCTCCAGGTCATTGATAAGGTGAGGCACTAGAAGCCTCCTCTTTCACTTCTTCTGGGAAAAAATCATTATATGTTTCATTACAGCTCTGTTGATTTGCTCTCTTCCATCACTCAACACAATCACAGGCAGCAGAAAAACCTCCCATGATTATTAACTATTTCAGGGCAATAATGTTACGGCTGAGTTAGCATGTTTCTGAGCATTCAAGTTTTATATATCAAAAGCTTTAAGTTTTTCTGAACTTGACATCATGGAAGATTATGAGATCTTCACCACACAGCCTTGACACTTAATTTGTCAAAAAACTTGTCTTCTAAATATATATATTTTTATATAACTGTGGTTATCATGTTCAGCTGATTGAAGCTGAGACGTGACTGTATTAAGGAACATGCCTTATTTTATTAAAGGGCTCCTTTCAAATCTGTAGACATCACTGTCCTGTTAATGGTTTTGCCATGAAAGCAGGATGTATGTCCCAAAATCCATTAGCTTTTGTCTTCTTATAGAGGGGCCCATCTCCTACCTGTATCTTAAGGTAACTCCTTAATCCTACCTTATGAAGTTTTAGAGATACACAGTTCTTTATTAATTAAACTTACAGACAGTCTGGTAAGAGTTCTACAAGTATGTGAAACAGTCCTACCAATTTAATATTTAGTAGATTCACTTCAGTGTGTAACTGCCACTGAAGTGCAGAGACAAAGGAATGCTGGAGGGAACCAGGGCCTGTGTACATGAGCCAGTCTGCATTTAGAAAAGAGTGAGTGCAGCAAAAGATGCTACCATTTCAGGTTTGTATTGACATACCTATCTGATCCCATTAAAACTGGAGCAAGCAGTCCTACTGACTCCTTCATAACTCGGACTCACAAAACTGTTAGTCAAAAAAGGTCTCTGGAGGTTTTCTGCTGGCAAAACAGGTAAGGGATTTGTGTAGTACGATCTGGACAACTATAAAGAAAGGAGATACCTTGGACTCCCCTCCTGGTAAAGAGCCATAGCAATTATTAAATTGGTCCTGGGACTGTAAGGATTGCTTTCGCTCTTTCAGCACTGAGTTCCTAACACTGTTTATGTCTGTTACTGACAACTGCTTCTGTTGAAGCATGTCAGACAGGTAATAAACCATTACAGCCTTTTAGACCCTGTGAGATGCTTGCACATTCTTTCAGACGCAGAATTTCTAAGTCTTGCTGAAACCAGTGAGATTAGAGGGCAGCCTACATATGGACAGCTTGATTTGTCAAAGGCTAAATCCCCTACAAAAAGTAAAATTGGTAACACAAAAGGAAAAAGAATGCATTAGCGTATTATGGTGCCAAATACTTTATCTAATAAATGTTATGAATTAACAGAGTTTTCAGTGTCTCACTAAAAAGCAATCATGAAGACAAACTATTTTGTTGTGTTAGTTTTACTGTGTAGTAGGTACAGACAAGAAAAACGTTTTCCAGTACAAAAGTTAACAGTTTTTTGGCAAGACTATCTTTCCTTCACGAGTTACAGTTGACTTTTCAATCTTTTCAAAACTTAGCTTAAAAGAAAATAACACAACTGTAATGCTAATGTATTAAAAATCACTGATAATGCTTCCAACACCACACAATTGATAAAACAATTTCTTAGCATGCTGGAAAAAACTAAAATAATTCTTGACTGGTGTTATAAAATAAGATTTTTCTAAAGCTACCAAACTTAATCAAATTCAAATCTCTGAAACAAGCAAGCGATACTCATACCTGCAATTGGAATATTCTGTGATACTGACAGCTGTACATCTCCAGTCCCAGGTGGCATGTCAATTACTAAATAGTCCAGTTGACCCCAGTCAACCTAGAAGACAACAATATAAACATACGTGGAGATTTAAGTGTTTTTATTTAAGGCACTTCATGTTTTAGTGCACTCCTTGTTTCTTATAATGTAAACAAGTGAACCAAGGACACCTAGAAGAATGATAGTGAGATGGCCTCTCAGTCACTTTCAGCACAGGATCAAGACATCATTTTCCTGAGACACAATCTTTGCTGATTACTCCAAACTATGAGTGCAACTTTATCATTAACTTCATCGGCATAATTCTTATTGAATTGTTTCCCCCCAAAAATGAGCATTAACTTAACTATTTCACTTTGCAGCTGCTTAATCATCAGTTAGAAGCACATGTTAGGTAACTCAGGCTAAAAATCAGGGCTTTGAGCAGCAAATATCACTTAGGAGTTGTTTCTGTTAATTTAGGACTACTTTTGCTTCCTTCTTATCCCTAGTTTATTTACTACATACATATTTAGCCTTTCTCTTTTTTTCTGTTTTGTTGTTATGAAGTTAGAGATATCAGTCCTGGATTTTTCTCTAAGAAAAAGAGGTTTTGGGAAAAAAGAAAAATAAAGAAACAGAACACCCCAGATTTGTTAAATTAAAATCACCAGGTATAATTATACAGACTTACAACATTCTTAACATCAAAAAATAAAAGAAGTTTAATGGTTGCTAGACATCAAATGAGAGCAGCCATTAAAGATATTAGACTCCAACATGAGAATAGTGTGATTACTTACATTTTTTTACTAGGACAGATTTCCAGGAGAGCAAAAAAACTCTCCCTAGAGCATGGTGCACTGAGATAAATGTTCTCTTAATGAGAACAGAAGTTTCCTAGGCCTACTCTATATAATGGGCAGCCTACCTATACTTTGTCTAAACATTTCCCAACAGATATAATGGAATTACATCGTATGTTTCTGATACATACAACATATACATGTATGAGCTGCTTTAAAACAGGAAAATCCAGAACTAGAGCACTGTATTTTACACATTTCCTCAAGTGTCATTTTAACAGCAAAAAATAATCAACACTTTGCCAGTCACCTAGTTATTGTCATGGAATACTAGACCCTGTCAGGGAAACACTCATTCATTTTCATTCAGCTCTTGTATGGATGACGATCTTCTAAGGAAGCACATCCCATGTGAAATCCAGATCACTAACCCACTATGCAGTCCAGTGAGAAATGGAATTTTTCTCTTTCCAAGGCAGACTAATGAAGAAGGAAGATTTCAGAGCACTTACGAGAGAACAGGGATGGGAAAGGTTAGCTGAAAATTCTAACTTTAGATGTCTAAATTAGGGACTCTCAGGCACACTTCCCTTTCCTCATTTTCTATACAAAGGCTGCAGGAATACTAAATGGTGCCTAAGACAATCTAGTGAAACATGAAATGCCACTCATGTTAACCACAGCAAACACTGCACTTTTTCACATTTGATATTGATCTATGTCATCTATAATATCTGTATTTCGTCAACAAAAATGACATACATCTAGGAGATTTCTAAAATCAATTAACATTCATAACCATATTGAGACTATATAACCCCAAAGAAAAACTACATATATGTGCAAAAATATACATACTGAAACAATCATGGGTAGAGAAGCCGTTTTATCTGAAAAAAAAAGTATGTTTTTTATTTTGGTTTTCTTAACTAATCTTGCTTAGTTATTCACCAGATAAATGCCAGTGCTGATGAATGCCTCCTTGTCCAGTAAAAACTACTTTGCACACATGAAGGCACAAACTTCAAGTTTCTATGTTTCTTAATTAAAAATCAACCATTATAAAGGTGACAAATTGAAATTATATAGAAGTAGTAGTTTACAACATGAATAAAGCCACATTCCTTGAAGATCTGCAACTAAACACACAGATCTTCTGTAGGTAACAAGCATAAATCTCAATATGCAAAACCCAGATCTTTCATAATAATCCCAACCATTTTGAAATGCTAGGTAGGTATAGGCAGCTTTAGTTTTTAAAAAGGAATTATTCAAAATACCTCCCCCCTCCCACATCTTCATGAACACTGATGCTGGCATCTTNAATATGTAATTCCAGTAATCATATTCTCCTTCCTTAAATGCTTCTACAGAATAGAATGAATAAAATGTTTTTTTGCTTTCTGCCTTGCAGCAAGATGCAGTCTGGAAACACATCTATGAGTGGCACAGCATTACTATGATTCGGACACAGTTTTTAATCACTTTGTCAGCCAAAAACTCTTGGTTCTTGGATATATTATTGGAAAAAAACCTTGGATATTTAGTGATTTTCAGCCCTTTTCTCCAGGAGCTCAAATTCAAGTCCTTCTAGGTACAGCACTGCCTAATGGATTAGTACAAAACAATCCAAATCCCACCCTTATCGGTGACTGGAATGAAAAGCATTTTCTCCTCAAGCTAAAAGCTGTCTGGTTTTGCATATACTTGCCAGCCCTAACTATACGCTACCTCCTCCTATGAAACAAAGTGACCTTCTGGGCTTGACCTACAGCTTTCCTTTTCAGCCTTACCAGATATTTTGCTCCTCCAACCTCTTCAAGCGCTAGTCTTCTTCACCAAGTTCCGTATGATTGTCCCAACATAACAAGCATTGCAGTTGTGCAACACTACTGGAGGCAACTGCAAATGCCAGCGGCTCAAAGCCTTTCCTAGACATTCAGATTTGTGGGGATATGCAAATTTTTGCTCAAGAAGTTACTTTCAAAATTTAGCCCATATAGTAGTAGGGGGGAAAGGGTACACAAATAAGAGGGCACCAGAGCTTTCTGCCTCAAGCTTCCCTAGTAAGTGACCCTATAAGATGCAACATGCACTTTCTGGATTGTCTTACAAATAAGGATTTTTAATAGTTATAAACCTTTAAAACTGAAGTTAATACAGGAATCTTAAGCACATGGCCAATCTCATGGTAAATCTCATTGCTAGGCAACAGGAAAAATACTCTGTTAACACAGTGTAATTAAACTATAATGTTTTATTTAATTTATGGCACTGTAAACATCTTATTTCACGTATTTTCTTCAAATTCATATATTGAAATGTAGAAGAAATGCACTGTCTATCAAATTAAGTATGCCCTGTTATAATACTTACAAATATGAGCACAGGAAAATGGAGAAGCTACATCATCCCAGCAGCAGTGAAGAGGACATCTTGCCACTGAGTAGAGTAGGAGGAAGATAGGCTTTTGTCCCACAAGTTCAGAAAAAGCCATAGCAAAGATGCCAAGGTCCACAAGTACTGAATATATAACAGAACCACCCTCTACAAACCTCTCCCAGTTGTGCCACTGCTGTGGTGCTGAACTGGTGAAAGTCAGGTGCCAAACTAGATTGGAAAACCACTCCTAATTAAAACCAACCTTGTTTTTTATTTTGAATGTAGTCAAGTAGTTATCCTTACAATTTCATTTTCCTCTTTTTCATTTGTAATTCAGGGCAAGAAGGGAGAGCTGCACCAAAGTGATATAGCCATTATTTCTGGAAAGAATTGAGCTACTGTATTTGCCTAATAGTGAGCAGTAGTCTCTAGATATATAGGTTTGCTCAGACTTGGGTTGGGGAATGCTGCTTGTAAGCCCATTTCTCACTGTGGACTTCGTCTTATTTGCTTCTATCCTGCAAGGATTGGATGACGTTCAGTTGCTCCTCCATTACTCTCCCATAGGAATACAGCAGTATGAAAATCTTTTATTAAACACATTATTGAATGTAATTTGGATAATTTGTTATAAAAATGTACACTTCATTTGATGGGAGAAGAAATTCCAGGTCTGCTACTAAATTTCAGCACAGTAGAAAGAGAGAGGGGAAAGACATTTTAAATTAAATTTAGAACTGGAACATAAAATCAGGACTGGCTTTTTGAAATCTACTATTGCCATTCATTCAACGTTATTAAAATGGAACATACAATCAGGCTGTGATATAAAACACTAATTTGAATGCAAATCCTGTTTATATGCAACAATTTACCAAATCAGGACCACTGTCCTCATGTTCTCAAAGAGTTCCAAGAAGTGTGTCTGTATGCAAATGTGGTTTCACACAAGAAAATGAGCTCAGCTTAACAACACATTACAGTAAACGAGTTCCCTTTGCAAGCAATAGGCAGACAGCTACAAAAGCCAGCCTTGTAGCATCTGAAATCTGTCAGCACCTTCGCATGTACAGAGGTGTTAATGTCTTTGCCCCCTAATGTATACAGTGTGTAAAACATTTCAAAGCATAGAAATGTAATTGCATTTTCCTTAAGCACAGCATTCATCTTTTTTAAAAAAGGTTTAACTTGACATTTATTGTTAAGCAATGTAATTAAGTGCCATGTGCTTCTGTGTATTTTCCCTTGCTCAGAAACGCCACGAATGCTTCTATGTAAATTACTTTAATCAATCATTCTGCTTATGTGACAATCCATAATCAAAATACCAGATATGCATTTTGAGTAAGGGTTCTAAATAGCAAGTTAAACCCAAGGTAGAACACAGAGATATAGATGACATTTCTGCTGAGGAATGAAGCCCGAGCATCCTCTGTGCATGAGGTGGAAATGATAGAGCATTAGAACAGCAGAGGGATTGCTACTTATGACTTTGAAGTAATCCTCATGTTTGGTTGTTTGGTAAATAACAGAAGATATTATTTACTTGTTCTTATTAAGAGGAATACATGCAGAGTTACAATCAAGAATTATGCAGGTGCAGACTTGGCAGCAGCCAGCCAAACTCTGAACACCAGTATCAGAAAAACAGCAAGAGCTACACTGCAGGCAGCTTGAGTTCTATTCCTGCCAGATTCATCCTCCTCTCCTAACTTCTTTGTGTGTATATTAATGATTTAATCCCGGCAAGCAGCTGAACAAAGTAAAGGTAAGAAATTATTTTCTTAAATGAAGATTTATATACCTGATCACATGTTGTAATGTGTTAAGATAAAACATGCATTTAAAATAAAAATTATGTATTTTAAGATAAAACATGTACTTCAAAATAATTCCTTGAAAAATTACTTACAAGATGCTGCTTAGACACACACAGACATTAGGAACAAGTAAATAGTTTCACAAAGTAAGAAAACAGATCATTTAGGAATAGTATAATGAAACATGGCATTTTCATCTAATTTTTTAATGTATTTTCAGAAGTATTTGACAAAGAAAGAAGACATTCCCCAGACATAAACCAGAAGACTTTTAGCCCCTACAGAAACTTTTTCTTCGGTAGTATCATAACAGGATATGCCACAGTGCTTAATACAACTCTACATTTTCTGAAACACAACTGCCCCTTTGACTTGTCCTCTGATGCTACACCAATCTCAAACCCGTGCAATGTAACACCATGAAAAACAGATGCACTGCAACAGTTCAAATTCCCTCTAAGGTATTTCTAAGCAATCTGTTCTACCAAGTTCAGAGAGCAATTGAGGTGAAACATAAGAACAGTTTGCTACAAAGACATCCACAAGGAGAAGGAAATTCTCCTTGTCTTTCTCAATATAGGTTAAGAGTAACTTTTAGAAATAAGAGCCTAGGAAGAATGCCAGAGGTCTTGTTCAATTCAACAACCAAAAGAAGAAACTGGCCTCCTCCTCTTCTTCCCTGATGGCTTTTAATAATGTTAAAAACTGAAGGCAAACACAGTAACCTGAAGTTTCTGTCATCTTCATTTGTATAACCAACAAACTAAACAATTTGCAGAAGGCAACAATAAAGAGGTCCTTCTCTGTGGGGTGTTTTAGGAGATTGAGAGAAGGCACTTTACACCAAGCTTCTTCAGGAAGCCAAGTCAACATCGTGTCAGCTTGAAGAGCAGATGGAACCCAGCTGTGGGGCAGTCTGGAATGTCCACAAGAGCCTGGGAATGATCTCTGGGGATGACTGAAAAGGAGTAATTGTGATTAAGACTGTATCAGCACTACCACATATAAAAGGCTCTTCCTCTGGGTTCAAGCAGTTACTACAAAGAGCTTTTGTGAGCTGTGATTCCCATTTCCCAGGGTTTTTTCTCTAAAATTTGACAGTCTGGAAAGCAAACTTCTACTATGCAGTCTTGAGACTGATCAGTGGTCTGCTGCTCTCTCTACCCCTGAACCACTGTCTGCAATACATAATTTGCAGAAACTTTTCCTCAGAAATACACCATCTTTTTTTTTTCCCCCAGGTTCTACAATACAGAACTGCTTGTAGCTCAGCTGCTGAATAATGGTAACAGGAAAAGAAATATGGAATAACAAGTGTCTATTTCTATGACTTTTTGCAATAAAGCTAAGCACAAAAGTTAAGTAACATAAAGGTAAACAAATCAGAAGAAACTGAACTAGCATCACATCTTCTAATTAAACTAATCACCAGGTTGATACAGATATGTTAAACACATCATCTAAACTACAAATTCTCTTTGAGCTCTCCTTACTAATACATAAAGGCAAAACCATTGTTCAGCTATCAAACCCAAAGCCAAACAACACATTTTTAAGGCAGTATTATCAGGACCCAACTTAAGCTCATAAAATTTATATAAGCTGTCTGAATCAAATTTTCCCTACAAAAACAACAGAAGGAAATACTACAAGTGTTAGAAACAAATATCAAAAGGAAGAAGCTTAATAAGCCCACTCCCCATATGTATTTCAGCCTATACTTCTGTAATGATGTTAAAAGCTGATACATAATTTAAGAATGAATGCTTAAGCTATGCAATGGAAAGCACTGTTCCTAAATTGCTTTGTAAGTTACTTAACTTCCTTAAGCTTCAGTTCATTTTCTGGTTCAAGAAAAAAATGAATAAATTCCTTATTGGCGTACCAACAGACTATTATGGGTACCATTTCATGACCATCACTGAAACAATGATTTTAAATCAGCACTTAAACTAAAAATCATTAGATTAAAAATGTCAAAAATTATTCTTCTCTTTGTACAGAGAAGGGAACTTCTATAGAGGCCAGTCTAAGGCCTTCCGAAAAAGGAGGAAAGTAACATGATAGGTGTTATTCAAGTCACTTAAAAATGCTGCTGAAGAAAACCCTCCAATATTACCATAAATAGTGCAACATAAAAACTCAAATAGAATCAATTAGATGTAGACAGCTGAACAGAGGCCAAAAGACAGCAAATCTCAATACAGAACTTTGTTTTCTGCCTGGTGAGATGTTATCAGGTTTTAAAGTAATTAGCCTTGAGTTCAAACATGAATTCTAAATAATAAAATGGTTGTTTTCTTTTTTTTTAATAACCTTTTTTTCACAAATATGGATTAAAATTTGTCCTCCGAAATTTCTGTACCAAAATTCACAAGTGTATCTTCCTCAGTAACTGAATTCAAAAAAGTCACCCCTTGCAAATGAAACCAGTGTTGGAGAGTTTGCTTGAATTATGTCAAAGCACAACAATCAATACTTCCAACAAGAAGTAACAACAAGGCTGCACAAAATAAAGAACCTTTCAACTCTACAGGAAGATTGGAAGAAGATGAGAGAGTCTGAGAAAAGAATGTAAGCAAGAGTACATGTGAGAGTGAACAGAGCAGATTCATGACCATGGGACTGTGATTGAGAAGTTGGTATATGTTCTCTGTCAAAAAACCTGCCTTTAAGTCAGAAAGGAGCAAGAAAAATTTCATATACATTGTCCTTAAAAACAGTAGAACACAGAGCATTAAAGACACAGACGAGATGTAAAAATGAAAACAAATAAATTTTAAAACTATGCACATTTTGCAGTCACACACCTACCACAGCCACAATTTAAAGATGTGCTGAATTACGTATTCCTAGAGTAGTAAGAGCATTTATTATGAATTAGGCAACAGATAATCTGTACAAGTGTCAAATTATAGATTGCCAAAATAATGCTGTGCCCACAGAACCATGTTTTTGCATTCACCAGGGTCCTCAGTTATGAATCCGCAACAACAACAGTGTTACTTGTATTCTACACCTAATTAAAACAATTTGCTGAATGTGCTGATACCATGAGTTTCAGGGACATCCAGTGATTACTGCCAAGCAATGTAGAGTCTTCATATTTTTATCCACTTCCTAGCTTTTTCTTTAGCTCCAGTTCTTATTTAATGGTTTTCATACAGAATAAAAAATCTAGCAAAAAACAAGAATTTTAAATGGGTGTCCACTTTAGTTCATAGTAAGAGCTGTATTGCAAAGGCAGCATTCTGCTAGGAGAACATAATCTTTCTTTTAAAAGGTACTGTTGATGGAGCAAAACACAGTAAGAAGTGAAGTATCTTCTACAGCTTCATAAACAGTACAAAAAAGCAGCTTTTTCTTTGTTAGGGAGGGGGAGGGGAAAAAAGCCCCATGACACTAATCTCTGGTACCTCAAGCACAATTACTTTACGTTTGTGTCAATCACTTGGGATGTGAGAAATAATCACTTTCTACAAAGAATACTGGTACAAAACCTGCTGCTATTCTTGGATATCTGCAGTTATTTTCTGGGAGCAAAAGAGATATGGGAGGATGGTTTGAGTGAAGGATCAATCTGTCAGCTTCCAACAGACAGAATGCAAGATGGATTATTAAAAAGAAAAGAAACAACTCTGTGCAATCAGTTTAACATATATTAATTTAATATTAATCTTAAAAAGCTGTTTATACACTTACATTCATAGTTATTTAATAAGTAAAATTAATATGTAATGCTAAACACTGTGTCAAAGTTCAATCAACATTCAGAGGTAGGGAGGTTCCACTTTTGTTTTGATCAAAAAGATGAAACAGAAAGGTTGAAAAATGGGGAAAAAAGCATGCTCAAAAAGCAGCTTCATTGAGCTCCACCTATGCATTCTCTGAGAGATCCTGACTGCTCAGGAAGGGAAATAGGAAATCTCCACTGAGCATGAAATTTCAACCTGAAGCCCACTTGGGATCCATTAATTACGCACACATTTGTGAAAAATGAGCAAGTCTTACAAGCCCAATCTAGCAGGCAGTCTCTAAATGCACCTGACACTGGCAACACTGAACTCAGCACAAAGCTGAGCACATGCGGCCACTAAAAAACAAAAGAATCAAACCAAAAACAAAATCTCAAAGCCTGTGGTTCTGCTGTTATAATAGCGACTGCTTAATATCACAATTAGATGTATGAGAGAACATACCTATGAATGGGAAGATGTCAGTTTTAATTTCCCAGACAGGTGGCATTTAGCTGGATAGAACTATGTAAGCAAGAATGCAAAGGCCACAGAAGCCACCGGGACCCTATACAAGGCCAGCTGAGGTATTCACCTGGAAAGCTAAAGCTTCAGGTTAACTGAATTTCCTGCACAGATCTGGTCATGCTCCCCCTTCACACGTCTAGTCCTGCCCTCAGGAATCCTGCATCTCTAGCTGTAGAGCAGAGGGTTATGACTGCTTTATGTGATTGCAGGGCACTCTCCTGGGTAGCAGGTAATAACAGCCTTAAATGCTAAACTGATAACATAACCAAACTTGGACCTCTCATGTCCAGGCTTCCAAGGCTGTTATTATGAACAGAGGATAAGCCTGTGAAGTTCAACTGATAGAAGGATCTTGGCACCTAACAGAAGATGCTCAGTTTTGGGTTTAAATCACTCCACACAGCTGTCCAACGAGGTTACATTTAGGTGCTGAAATCCAGGACAGAGACAGAAAGTGAGACAGCCCACAGGCTCTTCTTTATAGCCCTCTCGTTCAACATCTTCAGTACTGCTTAATTCCACTTGGCAAACCTACTCCCACTGACTTACACCATTAATTTCCACTTATTCCACACCAAGCTCTAAACTTCAGCACTCCCAGACACAGCACCTACTCTTCTAAGATGCTGCCAAAGAGTCTGAAGGTACCTCCAGGAGGGAAGAATAACCCCTCAGTACCACTGATGTATTCTCCAGATATGCAGTGGCTGCAGGCTAAGCTTTGGTTTAATTTTTCATTCCTCTAGGCTGGGCACCGGCCTCTTAGGCACAGCACAGCAATGCCCATGGCTCCTTTTTGCATCTAACCTACAGCAGGTAGAAACAAAGAACAAACCCCCTTATTAGTGGAAGAGAACAGAGAAAGTAGAAGAGCAGCATTAGGTGTCTCTTTTTTTTTTGAAAAAGTCTACATAAATAATGGAAGCTTCATTTAGAAAAGAAAACAAGCAGTGCCTTCTCTTTCCCTCGCTCCTCTACCATCAGTATTCCTGTTTAGCAAACACTTCAAATCATGCTTAAATCACTACCTCTTTCCAAGAATGATGCTGGATGCCACTTAGGCACCAAATTCTGAACTTTGCTGCTGAGAAACCTTAAACCCTTTCCTTTAAAACACTGAGGGGAAAAAAAGGCAAAAAAAATCTAAACCCAGCACAGCCATTTTGAGACACTATGAGCTCTCTGCCATTTCTTCCTGTCTAGTCAACAAACAGAGCAAAACAGTTGCATGTTTTGCATTTGGTTTATTTTATGCAAAGGAGAGCAGACACTTGCATACCTGTGTAATGTGTGCAACAGATGAGACTACTGGAAGCAGAGCAAAGAACACACTCTCACAGCCTGTTTCCACAGCAGCAATAACTGCACAGTCATAACCATGACAGCTGAGGAACCGGGCCAAGAAATGTTTGCTGTAAATACGTTCTCGCTATGCAGTTAGGCTTTTTTTTTTTTGCCTTTTTTTGTAATTCTCAAAGACATTTAAAATACATTTACTACAAATGCTTCCAGTTCAGCCTTAAGATGTTGGCTAATGTTTTTGGATTTTCCTGGTTTTCTTATGTCTATGATTGTCAATTGCTTTCAGTAACTACAATCCCTTTTCATATCAGCTGCTAATGCAAGTCAATAAAGCAACAGGGAGCTGTATGGATCCTGCTTCATGAAGGGAAGAAAGACAAGAGAACAGGTTCTGCAGCTTCAGCTAGAAACAAAAAGAATCAAGCTCCTATTTGTTCAGTCACACCCACACCGAAACATACAGGAACACTCAAGTCAAAGGGTGACAGAAGTACTCTAACTGGGGGACAGAGAAGTGGAAAGAAGGAGCTTTCTGCCGTCTCCCACATTTCTGGCTACAGTACATCTCTGCATCAACGTTCAGCTTCTGATCTCCGGCAAGTACAATTATTTCCTTTAAATATGCACATACTGATTGGGACTGGTTAAGGCAGTTCTCTCTGGACAGACAGGACCTTTCAAGGTGGTTATTAACATAAATGCAAATTAGTGATGATTATACAAATTCCTGTAGCAGGCTTTTCTAAACATCAACATCACAGCTGAAGCATGGTGTAGAAATTAGTGTAGAGATTTCCACTGATTTAAGTCAGTTCTGAAGGAAAAGAAACTAGTTTATTTGTCCTTCAGTCTTAGCAAAATAAATGTAACAAAAAATGAGTAGAAGAATTTTTACAAATTCTTTTGTAAGGTATGAATGGGTCATCTTATCTTGCCCTTGAAGCACTTTCCTTAATTGCAATGATAAAACAAGGGAATGAAACTTGACCTTCCTTAATTTAAAGGAAAGCTCATTAACGACTTAAGGAAAATCTCACAAGCATTTGGAGTTATTGTTTACCATCTGCCAGCTGTAGATGCCGTCTTAGTGGCATATCCTAGTGCAGTTTTAGCACTGGCAGTTTGGTCACTATTACTGAGTGTTGTTGCTCCTTTTCAAAATACCTCCAGTAGCAGAGGAACTTTCTAAACAGAACAAATACATAATACCAATGATCTGATGTTGAGGGATGAAATGTCTGGATCTTTTCATTCTCATACTCTAGATCAAAAAAATAAAAATAGAAAAGCTTTCCAACTCCCTAAAGATGCAACTGCTCTTACTGCTTCAATTAACAATGATGTCTCACCTTTTTTTTTTTTTTCTTTTTCCAAAACTAAAAGGTGGCAGACTTTAGCCTGAACTAACCATCTCTATGGCCCCCTCAGGATGAAGCATCTCAAAACAGAAGAAATAAACAGAAGAAATATTTTTGTAATTGTGGAAAAGCTGGCAAATTTTCCACTGTAGTGACATTGTAAGTAAGACTACTGTATTTAAGAATTATGCACTGCAAATATAAACACATCTTTGTAGTTTATAATATAAGCATATACATATAGCAGCTTTGTTTAGTTCTATGAAATGCAAACTGTAAATATCTGCTACTGACTATCTGCCTCAGTTACTTGGAGATAAACTGGATAAACACATGAATATTGTGAAACATGTCAGTTTTAATATTAGCAAATATCCTAAGATCGATGGATATTTGCCAAAACACAAAACATAGAGGAAAACAGCATTAATCTACACTAAGCATATACATTTCTGGAACATATCTTCTGTTGATACACAAACAAGTGTGCATAGACTCTTACATTTGTACTAGAACACAAAAAGATTATGAAAGCTTGAAAAACAAAGAGCTATTTATGTTTTTTACCCCTTTTGCTGAAATTTCCCATTGCACCATCTCACTCTTTTCCTGTCTTGAAAATTTAGTGCCATAATGCAAGCTAAATGCCTTCCTCTCTTGGTAGAGTTCCCCTCCGAGAGCATAAAGTGTTAAAAAAAATAACCCACAAAAAAAATTATATGGCTTCACAGCAGTGCTCCTTCTTCACCTGCTCTTTACATTTACAATAAGAATAATTTTCAGCATTGATTCACTGTAACTATTCTGGGCATCCTTTCAATTCACTTAAAATATAGCTACAAAAAAATCAGAGCCATCAAATTGTTATTGTCTTCTTCCTGACCCAATATGTGCCATTCTCAGCTAAATCCCATTTCACTACTCCCTCTCATCCACCAATACTGCCTCACTAATTTTGTACTGATAAGACAGTTTTTTGCTCACACTAATAAAAATTTCATCTTTGACATTTACCATGTAAGTGACAAACACAGAAAAAGGGGTACTTTCTGCCAATTTGTTTAAGAAATGGATCTAAAGGATGGCAAGGTTTTGCTATCCTTAAAATCCAAGGTTTGCACCTATTATCTTAAGACATTGCCAAAGAGTATGGAGATAAATCCAGGAGGGGAAAATAATCCCTCAAATACTACCACTGGGAATGACAAGTGATGTATTCCCACCACCCCAGGTATGCAGTTGCTCCAGGCTAGGCTTTGGTTTAAATTTCCATTCCTGCAGGCAGGGCACCAACCACTGAGGCACTGCAATATTCAGTGCAGCAATACCAATGTCCCTTTTTGCATCTACCCTACAGCAGCTAGAAAGAAAGAACAGACCCCTTTTTTGGTGAAAAAAAATAGAGAAGTGGCATTAGGTTTCTGCTAATGCCCACATTTTGAAATTTTCCATATAAATAAATACCACCACTATTCCTGTTTAGAAAACACTTAAAACATGGTAGGCTTCAATTCATGTCTCCAGGGTTCACTCCTGCACTCATTCCCGCTTGCCTTTTGTCTAAAAAAATTTGACATCGAACATTTATTCCACTTGCTTTTTTAAGATGACTTTTGCTACCATCTTTGAATTTTTCTTTGTCCAATTAGACTTTAAATTACTCAGGGGTGACACTGATGGCAAGATTAAACAAACAAACAATCAAAATCAACATATGCTTCTCCATGCACTACAGAGAATGGCGAGATGGCCAGATCTCTTAGGCTGAGTTTCACAGAGGCCTGCATCCTAGATAGTAAATCACTAAAGCTAATGCAAAAAAATTGCCAGAAGTCTCCATCAAAACTTCTTTATGCTATCCCTACTCAATTCTTAAGTGCCTGACAGCACATCAGTGCATGCTTCAAACCTCTCCTAGATCAATGTACTTCTATAAAAACAAGAAGTATGATAGGAAAACAAAAAATGTATTTCTTCTATTTTTTTCATAGTTCCTGTTAAGGATGTTCAATCAAGAGATAAGACCTATTTTGGGTTCGACTTTTTTGTCTCCACCTCAGCACCTTTGCAGTCTAAAGAGACCAGAAATGCTACTGAGGAAAGGGTGGTCTCAGTCACTATGCTGAAACTTGCTCATATGACTGCAACACTTAATTGTATGACTCCTTCGCTTAGTGGTTAAGGCAGTCACATTAGAGAGACACCTAGACTCTGTTTAGGTTTTGACTGAGTGCTCTTACCAGTGATTTCTCTGATAGGCAGAACCATTTTCTTCTCTCTGAGCTTTAATGGAGTTACAGACCGATAGTCAAATAGGCAGTGGAATGACAATTTTAGAACTAATCCCAGATTCACAGAGCAAATTAGGTTTGAGGGCCTTGGGGACCTGTGTCTGCACAATGCAGGAACAACTTAAGAGCAGGTTACTCCAATTCTTGCCCAGCTGAGTTAATACCTTCCAAAAAGGAGTTTTCAGAATCTCTCTTGGCAACCTGTTCTGACATGCAATTGCTTCAACTGTAAAAAAACAAACCACCAACATCCCCTCACATTTCTTACTATACATTGCCATGTACATTCATTACCTCTTGTGCTATTAATGTGCATGTCCACAAAGAATCTACTTTCATCTTCTCTGTATGTATCCATTAGGGAGTTCAAGATAGCAGTTCATATCTCCCTTTAACTGTCTCAAAACAAAATAAACCCAGTTTCTCAGTGTCTTCGCATATCACATGTGTCACCCCCCAGTATCACCTCGATGGCTCTTTGCTGGAGAATATATAGGCAAGGTAGCATGTACCATCAAAAGCTAAGCAAATGCATACATATCTGCAAAAGAGATTTAGGTTCTGAAGAATACCGTCATGGTGAATGCCCGTGATACATTTACATTGATCTCAGGCATTCTTAACAGATATGTCATTCATAAGCACAGACACTGAGAACCAGAAACACAAAATGTATTGTGCTCAAAAGAGAAAAGGTTTTATAAATTTATTTTGTAAATATAAAAAAGTATCCAAGAAAAATGTATTTGTTTGGAAGTTGTAAATACTAGTCTTTGTATGTCTGTGCATCTCTCACAAAAAGTGATAACTCACTACAGTGCTGAACACTGCATAAACACAGAACAAAATTTCCAGGGTCCCAAAAATGTAAGGCAAAAGACAATACATGGACACAAACAGAAGCTGAAGGACAACTCTTAGTGAGCCATACTAACCAATCAGGCAGATGGCTCAGCATGCAGTACTTAACTACTTCAGTGACAATGTTTTTGTTGTTTATTGCTTCAAATCAAACACACATAGCTCCTCCTAATGTGGAAAGCTTTCCCCCAGTTTTTCCACCATTCTGTTCATAAGAAATGCATTTATACACACAAACACATAAGGCAGTGTAAAGCTGAAAATTTACAGGCTGAAGAATTTATGAGATGTAACACAAGAGTGTTATGAACACATATGCCAAACAAGATTGGACTGATGTCTACAGACACCATATACAGAACATTCTGCTGCCTAGAATGTGCACAGTAAAACAGCCAATGGCAGCATGGTAGCTATTTTACCAGGTATAAATACATCTGCTCTCAATACCTTATCTATTTTTGTCTTCTCAAGTGCAGCATTAACATATAGCTAAATAAACCACACTTAAAAGAAATTTTGGCCCCAATCTATACCTGCAACCTCCCCAGTGAAAACGGTGGAAAGGAGGATACCAATAACTACATACACACTTCTCAAATAGTAGCAACTGCATGTAGGCATTTACTAAGTAATGTCACTCAAACAAAAATAGTATTGAATATCTATCATCTCTATAGAGATAAGTCACTTCAGACTGATCAGAAACCCAGAACAATACAGCCTCCATAGTATTTGCTTTCCAAAAATTAAATACTGCTTCTGTTTCCAAGTTACCTTAATCCCAAATCTTTAAACATGAATTTTTACTGTTCTAAACACACAACTGTTGCTTTTATGGTAGCTTTCTCAGACAGGCTCTTGAAATAACTCAGACCTCACAACCCACAGTCCACTCAATATTTTAAAGGCTATTCATCTGTCTGTAGCTTCCCTATTCCCTATAACATATGTGTGCTGGTTCTGGCTGCAGTAAAGTTAATTTTCTTCACAGTGACAACATGATATACTCTACAACTACCTATGTATGACAAGTGAGCATCAAAGAATTATGCTACAAAAAGGTCCAAGTACATATACATACATTCACACACTTCACTATGCAATTACTACCATCAGTACCTCTGCCAGGTGCTGGTTTTGAAAGAAAGTACCACACACAGTCCTCACTGTTAGCCACATTTTTTGAAATTATGTGCAGATTAAATGATCACATAAACTGAGTTCAAATTTTTTTAAAGGATAAGGCTGAATCTTTAGACTACAGCCCTATTCAGCTCTGGGTTAGCTAATAAATAACTTTGATCCTTCTTCTGCTTCATTTATGGTTTTCGACAGGAATTTACAGGGGATAAAGCCTGTCCAAGCATCAAAGTACAAGGTTTCATTTCCTTTTGCTGATATGCAATGGCTCTGCATTGGAAGTTTTATTTCATTTGCTTTCTGCTAACTTCCCTGTTTTCTTCCTTTCTAATTATCTCCTTCCCAGTGAAAATTCATTTTATTTTTATTTTCAATACATACCTTGACTGAAACAGAGGCTAAAGTGGTACTAAAATAAGCAGGAAGAAAGAGGTAGAGGAATTACAATTTGATGTTAATAAGAGCATCTGCAGGACTCATTAGAATTAAGCCATTCCAGGAAAAACTTCACCATCTTTCTGGGAAAATGGGTTCATCCTTATCAAGTACATCCAAGGAACCTTTAGGATTCACAAATGCTTAGCAGCACTGAGGCTCTACTTTATAGCCATAATACACCAAAGATGCTGCCAATGCACAAAATACACTGGATACTCTTGAAAACTATGAGAAGGAAGAAATGTAAGAGTCCTGCCTCTTAAGATCTGACTAGCTTGCAAAAACATAGGTTAAAATGTCATGTCAGGGTAAGAAATCCTATTAAGGGTGTTAATCAACCTGAGATTCATGCCTTGAAAAAAAAGCAGATTTCTGGGCTAGTTTCAAGGGGACTGTTTACACAAAACAGAATTGCTGGTATCTATAATCCATGTTGTGTAGGCAACACTTGCTTCCAGTAGTGATATAACTTTATCTATTGATATTACAAAGATACAAGGAAAATACTACATACTAAAATATACACTTGCATTTTTTCTGTAGTCCCATTTTTATTTGATTCTTTTTTTTTAAGAGAAGCAGACTTGTGTGCAGAATATTGCATTTTTTCCTTCTGTGCTGATTGTTCAACTAGGTAACACACATCAAGATCAGAGAAACCAACACTTGCTATCTTCAATACCAAAAGTTTTACTGATTATTCCCTAAACAGGAAACCCCCTCCGTTTGTATTGCTTCTATGACTATAGCAGATAGCAAATTGGCAATCAGCACAGTGCCACTTCCTTTCTCAGAGCCTTTTGGCAGAATAATTGCCACAACATATACCAAGACATACAGCAGGTTTGTATCTGCACCCTTCTAATTGTTCCTTTGCCACTCAACTATCAAGATGTCCTAAGATGGAACAGAGAATGGTGCTGGAAAACTTACCATACAGACTGTATGGGACAGTAGTAATGACTATTTGAAATCCCTGTTCAAAAAGCAGTTCAAATCCGAGAGCAAGTTTTGCTTGCCTTGTCTTCTTTTTTGAACAATCTTTGTATGTCTAAGGTTCTTAGCTGCCTACTTGATACTTATTTCAACAGCTTTTCAGACACATTACCGTTCAAGTACAGGCTTTAGGTGATTAAAAAAAAATCATATCCTTACTGTGCTTAGCCTAAAGGTTAATCATAAGTCACTCCCACAACAGATACAGCCAGATGATGCATTTCGAGGTAGCTTGTTTAATCTGAACCAAATACCATCACACTGAGTCAAGATACACAGAGTAAAGGAACAAAGTAAATGGGACCAGGCAAAAGAGTAGGCAGCTTCTGAAGTCTATGTGAAGTGAAAACTGCATAGAAAAAGCCCAGTGCTATGGATGACACTAGAGAGCTATTAAAGCTTCCTTACCTGGACTTTAATTATACCTTTAGAGAAAAGATCTTTTAAAACTTAAATTAAATAATAAGTACTCTCTTCTATCTGACCTACAGGCAAGCAAGATTCAAAAGAAGTGTTAACAGGGTGAAAGACTTTTTATATGAAGATAACTGTGACAGAGAAATAAAACCCAGGTAAGTGACAGATCACCCTGAAGTGTAAATGGGCCTAGAGTACATCTAATTACGTTAACAAAGAAGTCACTTCTCAGCCACAACAAAATTTTGGGTGATTTCAAGACATGTAAACTAGAGATATATTTAACAGAAAGAGTTATGAATATGTTTATAAAGATCAAATATTCCATTACTGTTTGCAATTCACTTTCACTACAGGTGAAAAATAATTTCCTTCTGTATTTCTTGTTCTTTCAATAGCTTAAAATCATGCTTTCCTTCTTTTCCATTGACCAATTCTTTTGTTATTGAATCAATAGGCTATATATTTTCACTTAATATACTAATTCGATACACATACATCAATATATAGGTAATGCAAGTAATATAGTATACTAAACTGTTTACTCTGTTTTGTATTATAAGGCACATTTCCTTCCAAATCTGCTAAAGGAGAACAATATGATGTGTTGCAGAAAACCACCCTTGCTCATGAGATATGCGTTACCAGAGAAACACCAAGCACTACTTTGGGCTTCACTACTATTGCCTGTTATCTACCAGTCTGCCACTATTCAACAAACCTGTATTACAAAGAGTGAGATCACATGCAATAAGTATATACAAAAAGCATTAGGTATATATTTAACAAATATATTTTCCAAAGTAAGAATTCCATAAATTTTAAAAAGTTTCAAGTGTAAGAGAAGCATTCAAACACTCATTACAGGCACAGACATTTATGAGTCAACAAGTCCCCATTACAGAATTTGGGAACTAAGCACTTCAAATGCTTTACTGCAATATCTGAAGCATGATAAACTCTGGAAAACAGATTTGTCCATACGGAAAGAAGAAACAGGCACCCAAAATTACTCACAGAGTAATTGCATGGTCTTGATGCTATTAAACAAATAAAAAACCTCTCCACCATCTAACAGTAAACACAGATACAAAAAACCACCAGTGTTTTTAATGCAAAACTCTGGGAAAATCTGTTTTCTATCAGGGTGAGTTAATTATTTTAAGAACTTTGTATTTTATCAGCTTGTCTGAATGCACAGGGACTCCTTACACTTATACTACAAATCTAGATTAGGAAGCTAGTTTAAATGGTTTCTATGCAGCTAATGAGATAAGCTATTTCTTAAGAATATGGTTTTTAAAAGTTAAATATAAGCAGAAGTATTTTACTCTTGGAAACAACTTTATCCTGTTAAACAAAAGGTAACAGCTAAGACTAACCAGAACAGATAAAGAGAAAACAAGAAAAGTTTTTGAAGTCCTCAACTGATCACAAAACTATTTCTAATACAAAACAGAATGATAGTATCTTTAAAAGCATCATCACATGCTGTGGTTCTCTCTTGTTGAGGTGTCCAAGGTTATTAAACTACTGGTCTTACAGTTAACCCATTCTTGAGACAGGCTGGTAACTGCAGAAGGGAGATTACAGCTTTTAAAAAGAAAATAGCATGTCTCAGTCTGGAAAAATGCATTATTGCCTTTCTTAAAGCCACCTGTACATCAGATAGACCCACTGGTTTTCCCTAGGATCTGTGAGCTTCTCTTCAAAGGAAGAGATGCAAACTTTTTCCAGCTCAGATTTAAGACTATCCCGGTCATCATGCAGAAGCTAAATACATGTGGGCAGAAAAAATTTAGCCATAAAGCCTTTCTCTTTCACAGCTTAGGCTTCACTGACAGGGAAATCAGAGATACCCTGAGCATTAATAGACTTGTCTCGTTCCCACAGCATGGTTGGCCAGCATGTAACTGCACTGGTTGCTAGGGAGCAACGAGCTCATTACACAGCATCACCCGCACCCTCCACAAGGATGCTGGCGCATGCTTCCCATCTGGGGATCCTACTGACTGAGGAACAGCCCTGCAGTGCCTGCCAGCCTTCAGGCTCCCAGGGCAGAATATGCCAATACAGCAGGTGCTAACTTTAGTTCTACCTTCAACGTTTTACATTCTAGTTTTGTGAGCCAGGCCAGCACAACGCAGCACACAACGAGGTCAGAACAGTCTCCACAGCTATTGGCATGGATAGCCCTTACTTTTAAAGGTCAATTCTAGACAAAGATGTTCTTCCTGAAATTTTGGCAGACACGTGGCTTTTGTAACCAGAGTAGTAAATGCCACTATTCTAAAATCCGTGTTAGAGGAGAATTCAGTAAAAATGGAAAAAGGCGGAAAAGGCTGAAAAAAATTATTCTTTTCAGTCGTTAAAGGAGCACAGTATTTGGAGGCATTTAAAGAAGACACACAGAAACCTTGTGATCTCCAAGCTGTATACAGTAGGTCTCTAGAATGGATATCAGCTGTGAGCAATCTGGGTCTTCAAAGTCTAAACATGCAACCTTAATGTTTTTTTTTCAGCTGTTTGTCTCATTAGCACTTCACAGATCTATTCACAATAAAAGAAAAAAAGTCTGTCACAAGTCACCCCGCTTCTACACGCCAGAAAATTTATTAACTAACAATCTATCTGCATTACACAGAGATTGTAGCTAATGACTTTCCTGTACCTGTCATACGTCAAATGCCATCCAAGAATTCTTAGTGCTGGTGAATTAACAAGCACATAAGGGAATACAGCTGTAGATATGCATAGATACCTATACATTCAAATCCTTAGGCAACTTCAAAATGCCTTTTTTTTTTAACAACTGCATAAAGAAACATAAAAAGGAATGAGAAGGAAGGCAAATTGGGGTAATTCACTCAAAGGCATGGAACAACAGCTCTGTTTGAGGGGGATAGGTATCAACTTTCCCCCTTACCTGAATTTAAGACGACCAAGACACAAAAATGCTCACCACTAACATATGAAATAATGTCACAGACACTCATGTATCAGTTAAATGCATTTTAAAATAACTGATTACTTTGAAGCAGAAATATATAACTAAGCCTTACCTGTCTCAACAATTTTTCAACAGCTGACATTACCATGAGCCCTCTCCACACAACCGGGACAGTCTCTTCTATCAAGAAACCCATAGACATGCTGAAACAACAAAGCAAAACCTTGAGCTTTACAGCACAATTCCAAGTACAACTCAAAAGAAGCTTGATTTAAATTAAAACATATGCTCACCATGCGATTCCATAGTTCTTAAGGGGCCTCATTAGATTTTCTAAAACAAAAGCAAAAAAGGGGATTTTTTTGGAGGGGAGATGGTTTTAGGGTATTTTGGGGGTTTTTTAAGAAATAAGCATACACATTTTGTCTTTTAAGAGCAGTTTCCCCCCTACTTAAACAGTTGTTTTTCCTCCTCATCCCTTCATTATATGTATACATTTACCTATTCTGTCCAAGAATCTGACTCCATTTTTTCTTAGGTTGTTACATTCTACTAGTACCATTCATCTTTTGCCAGAATAAAAATATATTTGCCCATAATATAATGCCACTTTTTGCTGCCAGAATCAATCTATCTTTATTAAATCCTCATGGTGGAGGGCACAGATTCCGTATCAGGAATCACTAAAAGCTGAGAACAAAACCAAGTCATACAACATGATGGGATTTTAATTCTTATTTTTTTACATCTATCCTAGTCACTAATCTCATGAATCAGAAGAGTATTCCCATTAACATACCAGAGTTTTGGGGAATTTGTCTCCTGTTAAATCTCCTGCGGAAACCCCAGAGTAGAGATACCAAATAAAGCCACCCCTAAACTACACATTGTCAACAGCTCCAGGTAATTAGTCTCAGATTTCTCCAGGTTGATAGAAGTCTGCAGGACTTCTAAAATTTCTGTAGAAACAAAAGAAGCATATTTGAATACTGCAGAGGTAATGTTCTTGTCATGCTTCTTATTCCTATGTTCTCCAGTGTCAAGAATAAAAAGCAGGGAGGAAATATTGTTCTGGTAAAGGGGCGTGCAAGCAGAAAGCAAACAAAACAATACAAAAGAATGTGTTCAAAACAAAATCTTGCAAAAGCTAGAAGTCTTCTTTATGGTTTCTACCATCTAAGTCCACACCTTGTCTCAAAATGGCACACACACCCACAAAAAAGAATTAATGGAATTTTATTTGGTCTAGCTGATGTCTCAGAAGAGCATGGACAGGCAGGAACCAGCAAAAAATAGGAAGAATACTTTAAACAATATAAAATATACTATGATAAAGATTTTGACCGAAATCCTTGAGGCACTCGAAGTAAAATAAAAACAATGTGAGTAAAATAAAAACAGTGCATTCAAAGCTGAACTCCAAATTCAGACAAATAACAACCAAGAGCATACAAATTAAACAGCTAAACTCTATAGATGAAAGCTTTCAAGCAATCAAGTAAGTGAGCATTCAAGCCATGTAATTTTGTAGAAATATGGGAGAATAAATGGATATTTTGGTTTACACATCAAAAAGAACAAAATAGGAAGATAAACAAATCACTTGTATGACTACTGCATTCTGGAATGACTAGGGAACTATTATTGAAAAAGAGATTGGCTTGGACTGATACACTGTACCAGTGCATACAGCTCTTCTTGACTTGTGCAGCTCTCCAGTGTTTAGGCAGGGCTTATTTTGGTGGCATTATACTGTCTAACCACATTTCTAGGAATCACAGTCTTACTTCTCCCCCTGCAGTAAGACAGTTATGAAGAGGTTGATGACACTGGAACTTCAGCCTAGAGCCATCTCTAGGCACTATTTTGGTGTCCTTATAAACAACACATATACCACCACAAGTTATAATACTGTTAGAAGTATTGAAATTACTACATATTTACCTAGGAGAGGGATTAAAAAAAAAAAAAAGAAATAGGAAAAAAGTATTTGCAACACTGTATATCACTGCAGACTCAAGGCTTCCACCATTTTTTAATCACGAAATAGGGACAATTTTAAAACAAAACAAAACAAAAAGGGGAGGTCAAGCTTTGACTGCTAATCAGGAGGCCCAGGAACTGAAGAGTAACATGAATGGAAAAGACATATGATTCTGGGGAAGTTCACCAAAATACTAAGCCACTTCTCAGTTCAGTTCAACTGCACTTCACTATGTCAGTCAAATACCCAGAGGCTAACATCCCAACGTCCACTACCCACAGGGATAATTTCTTCTGCACAGACACCAGGTGCACAGACTAAGCTCACACACCTTCTGACATCTCCCTCTCCTTCGTAAAATGGGAAAGTTGCTGTGAGTAGATAAACACTGACCTACAGAGCAGCCAAAGGGGCCTCTATTTTTAGAATATATGCACTGTTCATTTCCCAACAGCAGAGTTTCCTTATGAAAACTGCATCTTATTTTCTTTGGTTAACAACAAGGACTATAAACTGCTCTGAGCGGCAAGATTTAATCAAATTTATACAATGCACAGGAACAATTCACAACTTGCTGTATATTCTGGCTATAATGTTCTGCATATTTTCAAAGTAATACAAAATACTGCAGAGCTCCCCACTGTTTGCCTACTGCTAAAAATCATTCTTAAGACTAATCTCAAATCTGAAGTGCTTCAGTGGGCTTTGGTAATCACCCTTGTCTCATCAAAAGCAACAGGCCTTCCTTCTCTTTCGCCCTGGGTCTCATGAAGATATTCTAAAACATAACATGTAAAGAAGATTTAGCTTAATGAGATCTCAGTAACATCTCTAATTCCCATTGCTCTTAGAGTACGCTTTTCTGTTATCAGAAGCCTACCATACAGCTCCAAAAATTCAACACACAACAGAACAGATTTCTTAAAATCACAACACACAGCAATACCATGCCACCTATGCCAAGAGATAAATAAAACAGCCTAGTTTGCAATTTTCCAGTAGGCTTGATAGCCCTAAGTAAAAGACTGCTGTGTTTTCTCTGAACATACAAAATCAGATCAGTAACATCAACATAGCACCAATGACATGTCAGCAAATGCCTTTTCTGATAGAATACAAGTAGGGCACTAGAAAAGGCAGATGCACGAATTCATGACAGCATTATAGCAGATTGCTGAATAAAAGAGTTCTGGGACTAATCTGAAGGTTGAGTCGTTACTCACATGGGGAAGAGTAACACTGATGTAATGAAGATGGATCTTCATTATATCAATGAAGATGCATTTTGTAATTATTTTTTACTAAGCTTTTTCTCCCCAAACAAATCAAGCCCTGCAGACAGACTATCCTAACAAGGTAACTGAGTTACTCCACTTTTTCTCTAAAAAGACTGACATAGCTGTTCAATGATGGCCAGGGATAGCACAGCACAGAAAGCATGTACAGAACTACATATATATAGATAGATAGTTTTGGCTGGGATACAGTTACATTTCTTCACTGTAGGCTGCATGGTGTTATGTTTTGGATTTGTGATAAAAACAGTGTCAAAAATCTTTCTGCTTCTCACACCACCCCACCAGCAAGCAGGCTGGGGGTACACAAGAAACTGGGAGGGAACACAGCCTGAACGTAAGACCACAACTGACCAAAAGGATACCCCATACCATACAGCATCATGCTCAGCATATAAAGGTGAGGAGACAAAAAAGAAACAGCAGCACATTCAGCATTATTGTTTCTTTTTCCACACAACAGTTACACGTGATGGAGCCCAGGGTTAAGCCACAAGGAGCCATTCCAACTCTACGCTTAGTTTTTGGAAGCGGCTCAATTGTATTGAGCAATACATTAGTGCAAGCAAAAGCTCACATTCAGTCTTACCCCATCAGGCAAGTAAAGACCATTATTCCAGAAGATTGTGATGTTATACTACACCTCCTTAGAAGGCATTATATTCTCCTATAGAAGGCATTAAGGTTGAAGAAAAGCAAAGGTAGCTTATAATTATTAAATATTAATGTAGCGGATCGTGCAACACCCTAGCAAATATATTTTGAACTCACTGGCTCAGCAAGCACAAATGCAGAAGCATTGCTCTGAGTTTTCAAGTGTCTGAATTAAGGGTAAAACTGGGGGTTTTTTGCCATTTTAAAGACCAAAAAAATATCCAAACATGACAAGAGAACATTAGAAGCGCAGATTTTTCTCCCTTTTGAAGATTTCCTATTTTACTCAGATATTTTTGGAACTTGCCACTATAACGGAAGATCAGAGATTTCTAGTAATTACTTTATTTAATCTTTGTCTTCAATAAACTTGAATATTCAAAGTCACCTGCCTGTCGTAACTGGATTTTTGTCATTGAGCAGGAAAGCGGGGCTTTTAAGTTGTTCTAGTGTCAATAGCTAAAGCTATGAAAAACCTGAACACTTGTACTATTTTCCAGTTAAATACATTCTCCTGAGCTTTGCACGCACATTTCCAAATGTTTCCAAGGACACTACCAACACAGAAGTTTTGCCAGCACAGACACAACTGCGTGCTCTGGGCTACACTCTGAATGTGACTGTTTCCTGATTCTTAATTTTTATACAAACCCTGTTCCCATAAGACCTGTGCACCTAAAATGAACACTTCTACCTAACAACATGCTTCTAAGGCAGGAAATTATTACCACACTTACAGATGATAGAATCAAGGTTATTCAAGAACCCTGTGGATTTGGAGACCTGTGCTGTGTTCCCCAAGGTCAGATAGTCTCACTCTGGAGCCATGGCTCTACTTAGAGCATCTCCAGTGTTGGAAAGCATGTAATGCACAGCTAATAAACATCTAGGAAATCTCAACAGTTCAGGCATGTTCAGGCTGAAGTTACATGTTTTCCTTTGAAACTCCCAAACACATTTGAAAAGAACTTTAAAAAGCAAACTGAGGCACACAACATGGCATACAATAGGAAAGGTGTATAAAGTTACACTACCTATTGCCCATAATACCCAAGTCTCTGAATAAAATTTTAGCATTCAAAACAGCAGCTTTAAAAGCATATTTCTGAACTGCTTATAAGTTTAAGTATTTCTTCATCTTTCATAGTATCTTATTCTAATAAAACCTATACTGTAACTCTTCTGCATATGTTTATCAGAATTTGAGCAAGATGATACCACTTCACAGTTTATACAAAAGCTACCGGTTCTGCTGCTGTTTCCACAGATCATGAGCTGAGGTTTACATGAGACATCGGTATTTACCACCTCCTCACATCTCAGTGGCAATTCATTGCCTGAAATACAGGTGATGTTTGGCACAACGAATCACACAGCCACCATACTAGTCAGAGAGAGACACTGCAGAATAGTCTGTGGATTCTGGTACATTAAACAAGATTATCTGACCCAAACTTAACTAATGTGCCATACATACAGACAAGCTGCACTAGATTTTCAGCATGGTCACTTATAAGATCTCAAAAATTTTTGCATCATCTGGATTTTAATTGTGTACAATTTCATGCTGTCAGTGACTAAAGGATACTCTATAACAGTCAGGACTGCACCTTACACAGCATCTTCTGTTATCACAGTAAATGGTAATTCTCACATGCCTACCACTATGTACAAGTCTAAGGAACTTAGCTGCTGTTTAATTTGAAAGTCACCTCCCAAGGTCAACATTCTGTAATGGGAGGATCCAGGTTCCGGTCAAGGACACAAAGACTTCAGACTATTTGGCCTTTCTAATAAGAGGAAGGGGAAGGAAGAAAGAAAGGGGAGGGGAAAGGAGGAGGTAAGAGGAAAAGGAAGGAGACGTTGGACATGAAGAGTAAAAAAATGGTTGGGCTTTACTTGTGTAAATATAAATGTGTCCTCCCAATCTGGAAGCCTTAGAGAAATGAGATTTGTAGAGGGCTAACAGATTTGACAGAGGGCATAGGGAGAGACATACCTTCTGAAAGGGGCAGCTAGATGCCAGACACCATCCTGCAGCATGTTTAAAGTAGTACTGGTTTCCTAAGCAAAGGCAAGTGAATGCCACCCACAGAACGGTAAAGAGGAAGGAAATGCCACAGAGGGGTGCATAATGAATAGCAACAGGGCCCCAGGGCACCTTGAAATAAAACAGTGACACCAATCTATGTCAGAGGGTAAAGGATGCTGTCACCAAAAGGTTAGTCAAAGTCACAAATTTTAAATCTTTCTTTTAACTGTAATCATTGTTTTAAGTGCTTATGCCAGAAGCCTAGAATATTCTATGGCAAGTGACAGACTAATTGAGACTTCAGGCTTGATTTCACACTGTGTTTTAGGTTATTTGCAGGGTTGCCCCAGAAATACTACAATTTGTATTTTAAGCTTGAAGAACTCCACACAAGGAAGGCTGTGATTGCCCATTACATCCCACACTAATAGTGTTATCTAACCACAAAGACATCCCAAATACTTAACCAAAGCAAACTAGTAATGAGACTTAAAGAGCATTATTCCATGCTCACCATTCCATTTCAAGAAATCTATGCATAATGAAATGCAACTTTTCCCAAGAGATTTGGTTCTTGTATTTAGAGGGTCTACCAGTCCCATTACCTGAGAAGGTTTTACACTTTTTTTCCTCCAGGCAGACTGCAGAGGAAACAAAGCTCTATAAAAGCTTTTTCATTAACAGAACACTTTTGCAGATATGACTTCATCAGTCCTACCTAAAAGCAAAAGAACCAATTGCTTGCTGGAAAACTGTACTTCAAAAGCAAGTCTGGCACAAGTAAAGAGCACAGTGATTTAGTTACATCTTTGTTATTTTTATTTTAAAGCGGCACTGACTTGCTAGGTATAAAATAGGTTTAAAGTTTTAAGCATCACGCCATTACCTTCCATCACAAATGTCTTCCTTACGATTGCCAAAATAACCCACATTTTGAAACGTCCTCAGATCCCCAAGGAGCCAAAAAGTTTATTTATAGCAGATCAAAAGCTTTATTATACTAATTTGGGCGGGTTCTTTTAGTTCATTATGCCCACAAGGAATGAAATAGACCAACCCAACATTCAGTTTAAGGCATCTGTCCCGACACACGAAAACCTCTGGGAAAGCTCACATCATCTGAAGCAATGACTTGCTGCTGTGACAGGGGGACTGCCCTGGTCACTCACTGACAGTGTGCCAGACAACAGCAGAGCAGAACAGGGAGCAGCAGGAACCCGAGGGGCAGACATTCACTACATATCAGCTTTAATTCAAGACCCAACTTCAAAAAACATTCCAGTTAACTACGGACTTTCATTGCTCTCAAAGCAAAACTACAGAACTCAATACATTTCTGTCAATTCAGCCTTTTTAGGTTCAATACTGTAATCAAGACCCCAAAAAACATTAAAAAAGAAATTTAGGTGAAAAGACATGGGAGAAAAAAAAATTGTTCAAAGGACTATGTGTAACTGTGCCGATTTTGGCTAAGATAGGGTTATTCTTTTTCACAGTAGCTGGTATGGGGCTGTGTTTTGGATTTCTGTGAAAACAATGTTAATAGCAGAGGGATGTTTTAGTTATTGCTAAGTAGTGCTTACAAAGAGTCCATGTCTTTGCTGGTTATCACCCCACCCCACCAGCAAAGCAGGCTGGGGGTGCACAAGGAACTGGGAGGGGACACAATCAAGACAGCTAACCCCAAGTTACAAAAGGGATATCCCACACCATATGGCATCGCACTCAGTACATAAATGATTAGGACCAGCAACTAAACCAAAGGAAAGAGACACTAGCATTTAAACTTACTCTTACTTCTGGCCTCTGGGCTCTATGGGGAAAGGATTAAACCACTTTTTGTTTTCCTATTTTTCATCTATTCTGCTTCCTTTCTCTATTCCGAAAAACCACTCCCTTGTACTGCAGACAAGGAAAGAGAGAGAATACAGCAAGAAGCGCACAGAGAAAAAAAAGCACAAAAGTGAAATAGCAAGGTAAAAATACTGAGAAAATTCAGAATAAGTTACAGTCCTTCAATTTTTCCACTAGCAGAGAAGAGCAATGGAAACATTTATTCCTCTGAAATAAGCAAAAAGGTAAATGTGTCCAGTGTACAGAAGCATGACTAATTTCTTTTGTTTATGTGTGTATAATGAAAAGAGTATCATGTTCCTATAACAAAGCCATTTTGCAATTTAATTCCAGGTTTTATACGAGTTGAACCAAAAAACCATTTGTATCTCTAAGTTTAAACTTTATAATATAGCGAGTATCTGCGAGCCACAATCCAAATCAAATAATTTAGGATTACTGAACTGCAGGATTAACAACATGAAGAGGAATACAAATCTGCCTCCAAGTACTTCAAATGTACTATTTCAGGTTACAGTGTTTCAGTAATTTATATTGGAATGGCATTTGGTAAAATTTCATCTGCCATTTATCCAAAAAGACTGCTATCTATTTATAAAAAAGTCTATTTATTGAAAGTCTATTTATTAAAAGTCTATTTATATGTATGTATATGTACAGATGTATACACTACATTTCTCATCTTACATTTTTTGTAATTGTATGAATTTATATATACTGAAGAATAAAATCTCAATAAATTAATTCTCTAGAGGTTTTTTCTTTTTAAACAGCAGCTAACAACCATATGCCTATAAATAATTCCTTGCAGAACTGGGTATCCTCCATCTCCTTTGCCTTCCAAGGTCTTCAGTTTTTTCTACCAGTGAACTCAAGAGCAGCTGAACTAATCCAGCTTGAAGTTTATTGTTACAGGTTTGAGGGCAATAGTCAAGGTCCAGAATAAAATATTAAACACTTGAGTATAGTCTTCTTATTTTCAACTGCTTCATCACATTTGAAAAAGCCTTCAAAATATAAGCCACAATTAATTATAACATTCTCAATTATTATTTTGTCATATGTAAGGCACATGGGACTACTGTACTTCCACCATCTGGATAAACTGGGGTAAGACCACCAAAAGTAAAACACAGGTTTCCGTTCAGGCTACTTTCAAAACAGAATCAATAAAACATATTATTAGACTACGCACAATCTAAAAATCACTTGCTCACCAATCAAGAGCTAGTGTCAGTAGCAAATACCTTCTTTTGAAAGAATCAAATTGAGGGTTTTTTTAAATTACTCGTGATGCAGTTCCACTGATAAAGCATGATAAAGACAACTTGGAGACTTCAAGCCTTATCTTTAAATTTAACTCCTTAGCAAAGACCAAGAAAATTTCTTCATGGTTACCAAAGTAACTATGCTACCTACCTAACATTTTGTCTATTTCACTAGTCTACTCCAAATTTTCTATTTATAACCCTCAAATGAATGCACCACAATCCCTTAATACTATTCCAGCAGACATCTTTAAACAGTCACAACTATTTTAAATTTTCACATTCTCAGAGTCTGCTATCACAGTCTTAAGATATGTAAATGTATCCCAGTGAAAAAATTCAAGTGTCCATTTTTATATTTCCTGCAATTTTATTAGACTCAATGGGGCAGCCATAAACACTGTTAGCTTTCTCTAAGAAATTACATTTTATTCTAAATTGTGGTAACAGATGCCGACTACTGGTCTTTCAAATATACTATTTTATTAAGAAATGAAAGACACTGAGGCTATTATAAAATGGCGACAAAGTTTTGAACTACTAACAGTGCAGTCACCTGTCATAAAGACTTACCCAGCAAAACCTTCATAATCAAACTAAATAGAGAAACTTTATTTATCTGGGAAAAATGGCAAATTTTTTTGGCAATGTAATAGTTTTTACTCTCTGCCATCTAGTTTAAATGGCAGATTTAAAAGGAAAAAAACGAAATCATGTGAATCACTAAGCCAGAAAATAGCTTTTGAGTAAATTACTTGGGGAAAGAATAGAAGTAATGCTTTTGTAACGTATGCTATAAGCATTGCCCAGCATATATATTGTAGCTGATGTTAATATAAATTCCATAGTTAGATAATCCTCCATTAGCTAATTAAATTCAGTTGAGAATTTATTAACCAGTATTTCCTTGACCATTTAAAGTATTTTGAATGACAGCCTATTAAATGTTAGCAGACTTTTCAGTGTACTACAGTTTGCAAAATTAAATTAATGTACTATCTTCCATTTATATAGACTCCTTACTAAGAACTCCTAATTCATTTTGAATGCTTAAATTATAGCATAACTATAATAATTTGTATTCAGAAGTAATAATTGCTGCATAGACTTATTTTGTATAGTACTGGGCAACCCTAATCCCTTTTCATGTGAGAAAAGAAACAGAAATCAAAGACTGCAAAAGTGCTCAGAACTTCCCAGATTACTCTATAGATTCATTTTCAAATCTATGCCTCACACTGAAGACAGCATTAGACTTTAAACTTTTTTTTTGATTGCTATGTTATGAAAAATGTTTTTAATTGACTTGTTGTTATGTAGACATAGTTTATGTACTTCTGTAACACAGAACTGCCTGGGCTTTCTCAATTGCTATGCAGTATTTCTTCAGAGCTTGTTTTACTCTTGAAAACGTAGTAAGAAGCCAGAAGATAACACTAAACCTCATTATACCAAAATACAAGACTCACACATGTTTTTATATCAATAAATTTATATACACCTATATATACTACATATATATGTATACATGCACCTGTGATTGATCACTTCTTTGCGAGCTTATCCCATCTGTCACTCATTAAAGGAATCCTTGATTAAACCTTAATTAACGTTTCCTATGCCATTCCTATCTTGCAATTAAACCATCTTTGACAGTACTTCTATTGCTGTTACTCCATACAGTTTCACCAACTCAATAGTTAAAAATACACAGAGAAGTGAACAGAATCCCTGAAATAAAAATTCTATCCTGTTATGATTCATACTGAATTACTATGTCTTTCTCAGCAGACTTGTGTCATCTGTCAAGCTTTTGAAATATACAGATTCATTTTTCTGTCTGTTAAAAAAACAAAAGGTATGTTCTTTAAATCCTGATATTTACTTGTATATTCCATACAGAACTAGAAAGAATATATTTCAGTGATCAAAATGCTAGTGTTTACAAGACGACAGCAGCAGTTTCAGGTCAGGGAAATCTTCCAAATCTTTCTGTTACATTTTTAACACTTTTTTATTTTCCACATTTTTAACAATGCTTGAAACATGTTACAACAAAGCTTATAGTGAATTCTATTCAGTTGTTTACCAGAAATACCTAGTCATTGAAACAAAACTGAGCTGCTCAGTATCTGAGTGAATATAGTCTTAAGTTCTTGCATTCCTAGCAAGTTGATTTGTACAACTGTAAGAAATACACTGGGCAACCTTGCTTTTTAATTGTGGCTCAAGACATGTATTTAAGTTTGGTATGGACTGATAAAATACATAGCAAAGTGACCAAAAAGTCCCAAATTACCTAATAATTTTTTCAGACAGTGAGGAAAAAATGGAGAAACAAAAGTCAACGTCACATAAAAATGAAAACAGGAGAGAGATGACACCACAACATAGTCCCTTTTGTGTTCATATTGCACAATGACCTTCAAACACGAAATTCATGGCAAAAAAATCTGTTACAGGAAAACACAGCCTGTGTGACATACATCCTCAATGGAGTTCAAAGTACAAGTGAACGCAAGAATACTTCCATTTGTATCAGGAAGTCAAATCCTACTGATGATACATGAAAAGGCTCGGTTATTTATTTATTTATCACTCAGCAGCCTTTTGACTTCAAAAGATACAACAAAAATCCAGCAAATAAAACTAAATACTCTCCTTCTCTTTTAGGAGTTTATCTAAATAAAACCTGTATTTATAAGCCAGGTACTTAAAAGTAGGAAGTACTCAATTTGACAGCTGTCTGTATAAGCACGTGTAGTGCATCAGTACATGGAAATATATTACTTTTTCTTTATCCAGAGTACAGGACATAATCATAAGGAGATAGAATTTTAATTATATAAAAAATCCCAAGTTTGCCACATTAAGTTTTCAGAGGCTGATACTGCAAGCTTAATAGCAAGCCTTTAAAGATACTGGCACTAATTCATTCTGCATGCTTTATACCAGGTGAGAACACATAGATCAACAATTACACCCATATACATGCACAAAGATGTTACAAATGAACATTCTACAACAACAGTGGAGTAGATACAGAGGGATGGAACACCTCTCCTATGATGAAACACTGAGAGCATCAGGGCTGTTCAGCCTAGAGAAAAGAAGGCTCCAGGGAGATCTTACTGAGGCCTTTTAGTACTTAGAGGGGACTTGTAGGAAAGATGGGGACAAACTTTTTAGCAGGGCCTCTAGTAACAGGACAAGAGGTAACGATTTTAAATTAGAAGAGGGTAGGTTCAGACTAGATATAAGGAACAAATCATTTACAATAAGGCTGGTGAAAAACTGAATCAGGTTGCGAGAGTGGTGATAGACATGAAACCATCAAGATCAGGTTGGACAGAGCTCTGAGCAACCTGATCCAGTTGAAGATGGCCGTGCTCACTGTAGGGGGGTTGGACTAGATGACCTTTAAAGGTTCCTTTCAACCCAGACCTTTCTATGATAAAAAGAGAGAGATCGTGGCATGAAAGGAAGCAGAGGGAATATTTAACTTTCCTTTTACCCAGCAATTGCTGCCCACAAACATTGAAGCTGATTACTTCACTGAAGCCCTTTTATGTCCTGTTTGAACTGGTAGACATCATTGATCCCTCCCTGATATCACGTATGGCCAATCTGCACTTTCTTCAGCAGGATCCTAGCATGTTTTAATGTGTTGACCACGTGTTACAGTGTGGGACTAGCTTTGTATGTGGTTACATGTTTTTAGGTTTTTTTAATTTACATGCCCTCTCACACAGGAAAATCAAAACAAAGCATTAAACAAACCATATCACCCCAGTGTCCCTATCATCCCAAAAAACCACACTGCCTTACACTCAAACATCATATGAACAGGGTATGAAGATAAAGCCATTCTTCACTTTCATCCCTGGTTGGCCTGGGTGAAAGTTAAATTTCTGAAAGGTAAACAGACTTGATATGACCTTTCTACTTTGGGTCACCTTATTTCTCTGAAGACTCTTCTACCTGAATTTATGTTTCCCCAGAATTCTTCCTAGCAGAAGGTAAATTAGGAGCTTTGTTTACTGTCTTTAGCTTCTGGTAGGGAAGTGACCACCACTGTGTTCCTAAACACACAACTTCTAATACACGTGTCAAGTGGCCTGGCACATTTGACTGAAGAGAAGTCAAACAGAATCATTTTAATGACATTTCATACAAGCTACTGTAATGATCCTTCTCTTACTGCCTTTTTTTAAGTGTCTCTTTCCCTAGATTAGTGGGTTTTGTTCTTTAATTGAAATTCATCTATTGTAGGATACCATATAACAATTTTTAAACTACTGATAAATAACCTTCCCTTCCAGAGTCTCCACTAAAAATCCATAAGACTGCGTGGACCAAGATTAAAAAAAAATAGGACTCTGAACATGCTCCTAGTTATACAAGGTAGCTTTGAAAGTAACCTCAATAATATAAATAAATAAATAAATAAATATGTACACTCAGTCTTTATCTTCTGTTTGCATTCCCCTTCCATGCCAGACCAAAGGGAGCACCCATGAGTGGGCCATGCTCATCCCTGTACAAAAAAGACAGCGAGAAAAATCACTTCCACTTACTTGGTGTTAATTCAGGGTTTCCTTTTAAATTCATCATCTTTGGAATTGAAGGTCCATATATGTCTGCATCAAGTAAACCAACTTCTTTTGTCTGTGTAAGGAACAAAAGAAGTAATTGCCAAAATGTCTTCCTTTCTGTATTATCAGCTGAACAAAATTCAATACCATTTAAAGAAATAAAAATCTTATCTTGATTTGAGACATCCATTATCACTGTTTCCTTTCTCTCTAAATTGCAATTGAAGATTGAAATATAACAATGTCTACAAGTCGGGTCAGTTGTCTTTACAAGACCTCGATTCTCCATACAGAGACTCCTCACTTGCACAGTTTCTTATTTCTAATGTAGACCACAGACTTTATATTAATAAGCATTATTAGCAAAGTTCTCTCTACTCCGTGTACTTTTATATTGAATTAACACCTCAACTTTTTTAACAAGGTATCAAATTTTATTGTTAAAAAAAAAGTGAGGTTTGAAAGTGTATGCAAATGAATGCAATTTAAATCATTCTAGTGATTACAAAGAATGTGAAAAATATAAAAATATATTTTTATCTTCTATTTCAGTGGCCAGAGTACATTTTTGCAGAGATCTTGAAGTTGCTGCAATGGAAGTCTGTGAAGCTAATTAAGCAGGCATAACATTTTAATCAAATACATTTACACAAAAGTATGCTAAAAATGGGTTTATTCAACCACATATGGTACATTAGGCAATAAACTTTAAATAAAAAACTGTTTCAACTATGTAGTCTAGACTTACAAGATTCCTTTCTATTTTTTTAATAGATACACATACATATTTTGTGGAAATTAAACTATTTTTCCTACAGATGGCAAGACACAGTACCAATTACCAAGTTCCACAAATCAAGTAGTAAAGAGCAAGCCCTTTAAAGTGCTGAATGTCAAGTTTCTCTAATATAGAAAGCTAACTGTATTCAACATTTTGCAAAATTGCAAACAAGTATGCTAAGAGCTTGTTTGAAAGGTTAAAGCAGCAAGAGGAGCTTTTCCAACAATGCCAAATCAGACTTCCACTGTCAGTGTTTCGAAATGTGTACTTCATTTTTCAGATGATGCTTTCCTAATTTTGTATCTTATATTAAGCCATTTTGTTATCACAGTTTTAATAGGAAAGATAGAAAGATAAGTAAAAAAAAGCATTACCATATTTTATCTACTATGTACTTTGAAAATTAAGTTTTTACTGCAAAAATCAACCAAATTCGGGTTCAGTTATTCTATATACTTTTTATTAGCAAAACAGAGCAAAGCATATATAATTATATGCATTATTGAGTTTAAATTTTTTTAACACTTTTTCTTTATAATGTCCTGTGAAAACTATTAGACAAAAGTTCAGGAGTTACTGTAACAAATTATTCTACTTCTTGCCTACTGTTGAAAGCTGCAATTTCAAAAACCTTCAAAAGACCCATCTTTACGTTAGACTTTAAAGACGTCAAAAACAGACTATTAGAGCTTCTTTGTTCTTGTACAAAATGTGTATTTTAACAGATTAGAAAGATTCATGACTCAGTCCTTTTATCTGTGTCAGCAGCTAATCAAACCCATCAAAACATCATCTAAAGGCTGTTACACCTAATTCCTTCCCAAATGAAAGTAATTGCTGAAAAACCTACAAAGTGTTTTAAACCCGATGACATACTTCCCCTGAATTTTTTGAGGATTTTCCCCCTCATGCAAGGATTGTGACTATTGACTGACTACAATGATCTCACAACTCACTAGAGTTTCACTCTCAGCCCAAAGGGACTGAAGATTTAGGATGACCTAAATTAATTAGAATGACTTTATGACCTCCTGGGCATAATCAGGTATTCACCACTACAGGCCACTTATTCATAGGAGTCAGCAGCACTGTATCTACTATATCTATATTATCTAACCTAAGTGCACAAAATTTCCTGAAATAAAGAATAAATAGTGCCACCCTGGAGAAAATCATCCTAGAGGCCTTCACAAGTTCAGCTACTACTTTCAATTACCAAGCTAATACAATAAACCTGACCATTTCTCTAAAAAATTCACACACTTCTTCAGAAGTAAGAAAAGTGCCTGTTTCTGAGATGCACTGTTTTTCTTCATGGTTCAATAAAATTGTTGTCTTCAAACAGAAGAATAATTAACAGATTCTCAAGTTTCTACGACTCATGTTAACAAAAGCACAAGTGTTCCTATAAGGATGGTGCTTTCTACAGGCTTATAGGAGGAAGGTCTTTCAGAAAATCTTTAACTCACTGGCAGAACCTCACTTAAGATAGCCTAAGGCAAAGGTTTTTTCTTCACCAAGAAATTCAAGATGTTTGGTAAGAAGAGTTCACACTGCCTAGAAGTAGCAGCTTATACAGAAAGCATTGGCTCAATAAGCTATGGTTTTGAGGTTTTTTTCTCCCAACTATCCCTGCTTTTGCAGTATGTAAACTTCCCTAGAATGCAAATAACCCTTTACTCAAGGTTTAATTATCTTGGAAAAACATTACGGCAGCTAACAAGGGATTTTTTTAAGACATGCACAGTACAGTCCAGATCATCTCCTCCAGCATTTACAATGTTTTAAATCCCCAAGAGAAGAAATAATATGCACACACCTGGATGCTACCACATGAAACTGTTAATCAGAATTACCTGATACTTCTCATGCTGAGTGAAATATAATCCAGATGCATGAGTTACAATAATTAAAAAATTAAATTAAATTTTAATAAATGGTTTTTTCTCCCTATATAACCCACACCTCATATAAAATCACGTATCTTTCAAAGCATTGCTGTATTAAAACAAATCCTAAAAACACATACATAACATCACACAAGGTAAAAAGGTAAAAAAAAAACATGTGGGCAGAAGGAAAAGATTACAGGGGATCAAAAGCAGGACCAAAAAGGCAACTTAGGAAAAAAGGAGGAGGGGAAAAACGCTCTAAGATTCCTATTATGTCCACTGACATTATTTTCATATGCATATACTTCTCATACCAATGCTGAATCTTTTTCCTTAGGTAATATTAGTTACACAGAGAGAAATGCAATACTTAAAACACACCCAAGCACGGAGAAGTCACCCCGCTACCCAATGTTTTTCAGAGCGCAGCACACACCACTGCTACAGCCCCCATCGGCACTCTGGCAGGAAAAGGATTCAGAAAATACAACTCCACCAGGTTCTTATAGCTGTGTTTTCTCCTTATAAACATATTTCTCTCCTGTGCTATCAAACAAACAGCATTCCATCTCTCCAGATGGCATAGCAATAACCAAGTTCAAAACAGCTGTTCTCAAGTTAACATTCGTCCTTTTACTTTCACCTGCCCTGCTGTGAAAGAAAGTTTGAATCAATCTTCAAGTTTACTACACTTGGAAAATACTTTCTAGAGACCGTATATTTTGGTTGCCTTACTGCAAGTTCTGCAGCTTAAGCTCTAAAGATACAGTTGATGATGTAAGCATTCCCATATGATTTAATCATGTCACTGGAAGCTACTATGAAAAAATACACAAACACACGCAGTATCATTGACCTCTTCATGCAGCATAAGATCCTTATCAAAATTCCATCAGGCAGAGACCACGAAATTAGAAATAAACATATTGTCAGCACATGAAAATACAAAGTACTCTCATGTCAGCAAAAAGTATACTTAAAAACTCACAAATGTTCACATTTATCTTCTTATCAATGCTTTTAAGGTTCCCCCACCGTAGGTAAATGGTCTCTAGCACAGGCTCACTATTCTAGGATTTGCTATTTCTGCAGTACTGGTACTGTCATAGTCTCATCTGATCACTGGTGACCTCAAGAACACAAAAAAATTTACAGAATAAAGAACTATATTACAGTATAAAGAACTGCAACTCCTCTTCATCTTCTACTTTTATATCATTGACTAAGTAATTCTTTCTACTTCACTATCCTTAATCTTCTCAGCAAAATATTTATTTGCCCATTAGACCTCTCTATAAAGACTTATGACAAACATTCATCGTGAGGTACTGTAAGTTACATAATCACTGCAGCTCTTAACCCATTAAAAATACAGCGAAGTTTGCACTCCAATTTAGAAACTTCTCTCACCTACATCAAGAATCAAAAACTAGTTTTCACAGTCACCAGGTACATATTCTTTATTTACAAGAAAACCAAATGCTACATCAATAATAAAGAAGATATTCTTGCACATATCCCTGAGAGATGTCTACAGCTTCATTTTGTGCAGTGCACAAATTACGGGCACAGATAAGCTCACTAAAAAGATACTTTCCTTTACCTTCTCTTGCAAGATTCCTTGCATAATTAAATTTCAGTTTAGTCCTTGAACCTGGCCACAGCCTTGCTAGTAATGGAGATTTGGAAGACAGAGGTATTACAAATTAATGATTTTCAAGCTCCGAACTTAGTTGTAATTCTTTTAGGGGAAAAAATAAAATGAAGTTGTTGAAGGCCAAAGTTTTGGCAGAGAGAGGTCATGTAAAAAAACCAATAAATTTTCCCTCCTTTTATTTTCCTTATGCAGATTAGAAAGCATTCAATTGCTATTATGTTTGTTCTCTTAGACAGGCAAATGTTACTGAACACAGTCCTTGTTCAGGTGGCATAAATTCATGTTAATGACAAAATGATCCATTATCGTTCCTCCTCTTAACTCTTTGAGCAGATCCTTAAAAACTGTTTAGTCCCTCCCTACACTTTCTTTATGTAGGTTCCCTATTCTGTCTTTCAGGGAGTATTAACTACAAAATCAATTCTATTTTCCAGAAACAAATTTTCAACCAAATGCAACCAGTTCCATTCACATGTCACAAACGACCCCTCCACTCAATTCTGTGTGCAACAGAGAATCTGGTGATATTAATTTCTTCCAAGTTGCCAAATGCTCTATTGAGGAACAGACCTGATTAAAGACTTCATACCAAGAGAGACAAAAAAGGGAGAAAAAAAGAATAATAAAAAGAAGAGCTCACAAAAAGCTTCTATAAATAGCTGTTAATCAACATAGCTTATGTTACTGCTAAACATCCAGAGACTCTTTGACAGCATCAATTTCATTTTTGCTCATACTTCTGAGACTTCTTTCCATACTTGGTAGGGCATATGTATCCCCAATGGACGCTGGTAGATAGTATTTTACTTTGAAGTAAACTCTGCAGACCACCAGAATTCTCTGGTGTTTAGCCTGGGAGGGATGAAGGCACAGGTTAATGAGCTTTTATTTTTCTATTCAGTGAAGAACTTCCTACACTAGAAGTGCTACCAATATTCAGCAGTTGTAGTCCATTCCAAAGACAGAAATTCCAGCTTTGCTAAGTGAAGGTGCCAGTTATTTTAAAGCTGGTGCTTAATCCACCACCAGGACTCTCAATTTACCCTTTTAATGTCATTATAGACTAATAGATATATATAGACATATAGAGCTAATCCCAAACTGCAAGCAGCAACACACAGGACAAAAGGGAACTTTAAAATCAGGATAGGCTATAGATTCCTCATTTGACATACTGACACAATGAATAGCCATCTTTTAATCCTTAATTCTCTAACTCTTTCAGCTGCACACTATTTAAGTGCCTAGCTGTAAACTGGATTAAAGCCAAAAACGTACCACTGCAGTTTCCTCACTCTATCCTAGAAATGCAAACTTGCTTCAAACATTCAGTCTGCTACTGGTTTAAAAGCCTTTCTCTGTATATGAAGCGTTTCCAATTTTCTGCCAGCCACAGGACTTCTCTGGCACTTCTTTTCCACAACAGCCTGCAGTAGCTCCTACTTAATGCTCTTAACAATCACATACCAGTAATTCATCCTTGTTTGGTCTTTTTGCACATTATGTATCCCGCTGAAGAAGAAATTCCATACAGAACCATTTGAAAAATAGATTACCAAAACAGAATCCCCAGCATTACCACATCTCTACAAGATGCCTCTCCACTTTCACAGCATGTCAAATTATTATAAAAATGGGTCCACCTTTCACATCAATCTCTCTGGTATCTGCACTGGGCTTTCAATGACTTGAGGACTAAGGATACTGGTATTTAACTTCAAAACAAAAACAAACAAAAAAGGAAATTTTCTTCAAATTAAGCATATAGTTACCTGATTTAAGTAAAATATTTTAGGAGGTCTATGTTAAAATGTATTTTTAATTTTGCTCATTTTTTATTTGAAAAACAGCAAAAATTTTTAAGCTTTATTCTCTCGGCTTTTTCAATTGATCTAGAAGCTAAGCTATCACTGCAAATAAACTAAATCAATTCTAACTGGCATCTCCAGCTTTATTGAAACTTTTCAGCATTGAGAAACAAGCATGAAGACGTTAGCTGCAGTGATTAAAGTCTTCTGATTCTCTAAGCAACAGAGTTAAGGATGCCTAGAAATCAAACCCGCACAATTAGAAAAGCTGCATAGGAAGAGGACAAAACAAGTCAAAACTCGCCTTCATGCTGTGATTACTTACTGAAGGATTCCATTATTGTCTAAATTCTTCTAGACTTGTTTTTCCACGTGGAATTTTTTCCTTACCAGTAAGAAATGTATATACATTGTAAAGTCATCTATGAATGTAGCATCAGATATTATCCTGTGGACAAACAGTTTAATTACACAAGCCAAGTATTAAAAAAAAAATAAAAAAAAAAAGCTGGAATGTAAAAAAAGTAAGCTGGGTGGCATTTGAGTAGTTTCAAAATGTGTGGGTTTTGATTAAATACATGGTTTGACGAAATAAAAATTAATTTTATTATCACAGTAGTGAGTTCACACAAAGACTTGGCTCCTAACTACATCATTACTATCCTGTAACTTATTACATATGCATGAGAAATCTCTTCCCCGCTTGTGTTTGTATCGTATCGGTCGGATATCCACGCGAGTTTTCTGCTTCAAGAAGAAGAAGAACTGCTGCGTGTTGAGACAATCCGGCAGCCGGACACTGTGTGACCCCACCGCGGTGCCCCGCCGGGCGCCCCTCCCAGCCCCACAGCACCCGCGGCCCGCGCGCCCCCTGCCGGCCGCCGCCCCCCGCGCGGGCACGGCCGGGCCCCAGCCTCAATCCCGCGTTGCGCAGCAACCGGGGCGTTTGCTTGGGAAAACAGGGGCCGTTCGTCCGGATAAAAATCACCCTTCATGCATTTCACATCTTGGTCTGGTCCTTCACATCCTGGTCTCCATGACCCAGTGACTCCCTGGCACAGGGCTAGGCTAGATTACTGAAAACTGCTGCCTTTCACCACGTGCCGCCACTACTGCAGGCAGAAGTCACTTGCTTATGCTTACATGCTAACTTGGTCCATATGTTTTACTTCTTGCTCCTCTGTCCTTCACAACACAAAAAACATTTCATCCTATAGTGAAAATGTAAATCTTCCCAACGAAAAGGCAAGCCAAAGGAAATCTGACTGAGGAGCTTGCCTCATAGTGACAGCACAAGCATACAGCCTCCCAACTGGATTTGTGCCATCCTTAGTCATGCACAGCTGGTGTTTGCTCACTAAAATACTCTGTTCATAAACAAGCAATCCCTACCCTATTATTGCTGCCATCTATTAATTCAACTTGTTTCTACTATAATAAATTGTCTCTGGCCAGGCAGCTTTCATAAATAGTCATTCTAGTCTGAATATGAATTGTCCTGGCACAAACGCCAAAAATTCTTCCCAAGTGCTCCTAGGGGAGCACAACTGACTGCTGGTACATCAAAAGAATGAAAAGAATCAGCTGTCAAACTAAGCAAGCAATTAACAATAGGACACAAGGGTAAAACTTTAAGTTATTTCTTAACACAAAAAGAACATTGTATAGATTTATAGGCCTTGGTACAGGCCCAAGAGCTTATATATTTCTTAATTAATCCATCTACAACAGGTAACCAGGGTACCAAAAAAACTAACATTCTAGGAAGGCATTAAGAGGCTGTTGTTGTCCCTGGCTCTGAATCAAGAAACAAAACCAAACAAGGAAAAGGAAAAAACCCTCCCAAAAAAATGTACTCTGTCTTGGACACGGTATCTAAGCATCTAAATTAAATACTGTCTTGAATTATTTACTCTGTAACCATGAGGTGAAAATATGCCAATCAGACTGAGCACCAGCATGCAAGACTTTGAACTCCCAAGTTCTAATCCCGGCTCTGCCAACAACACTGTGAGACCATGACAATATCCAGGGCTCTGTCGATGCCTTAGTATTTCAGACCATCACCAGGATAACTGAAAAAGCTCCCATATTTTAAAAAAATGTTAAAAAATATATATCAGTAAAAACAGTGGAGTTTTCATTTTGTTTTTTAACTAGAGAAAGTAGATTTTTAAAATATAGAAGGATGTTTTCTTTTATCAGGAAGAAAAAAAATCCTTTATGCTTTGACTTGTAATCTTCTAACTTAACGATACATCAAACAACAATAAGATGTCACAGCTGTTACTGAAAGCACAAGACCCTAATCCAATCTCCTCTGAGAGACGAGCATCTTTCACAGATCTCACTCACCAGAAAACAGTTGCAGTCGATAGTCTGTAACTTGTTTTTTCTTAGAAAAAGAACACTTGAGTTACAAGCATAGAACTTGTAATACAGACTAATGAAGAAAGGACAGACATTTATAGTCATGGTGACCTGTTTTCCTCCACAAGTCCTTTCTTTCCTTCTTTAAGCAGTACATCAAGTTCAAGATCAGTTTCTATGAATCTGTATTTCGTTTATAAGAGACATAAGGACTGTTAATGAAGTTGCAGGGGTCTCCTGAAGCTCTGGTCTACTAACAATCATTAGTGCTTCTTCTGAAAGAGATGAGCTTACAGTAGCAATGAAGGGAAAAAAACCGTGCCAAGGTGAGGCACAATCAGCAGTTACTAAACGTAAAATAAAGGTATCCATTGCTGCATACCTGAGGACAAAGAAATTCCCTATAAAATACAGCAGGAGGCACCAATGGACTCTGAAAAACAACCTCCTTATTTACTTCATTCACCATTACAAAACTGAACATTGCAATGGTCTCTAGAATTCAGAGCACTGGACAGTCCCAGCCTGGAATAAGGTCACAGAGATTCTCATTTCAAAACCTTGACTCACAAAATTAGTGAGCTGAATTCAGTGTGAGTACACAAATGAAGAAACCAGCAACTTCAAGCCCAAAGGTTAAACATAAACATGATGCATGCCAGCATTATCTTAAGGAAAATAAATCACAAAAGAAAAAATATATTAGTGCATGAACAAACAAGAGAGTTGTTTATTTAATCCATCTTAATTTCATACTTTCTAACTTGAACTACATCAATGCACAACTTCATTACGGTAACAGCTTGCTAACTTGTGACGACCAGTTCACACAATTCACAGCTACTTCATCAGTTTCAGCTGCTCTTCATTGATTAACATCCACCAGATGCTGGCCTCCAACTTCACACACCACACATAAATGTAACATCAAAATTCCTAACAAAGGGCATAATCTCAAAACTTGTGTATGTCAGAATTACTAAGAGATGCTTTATCTAAATATATTTTTAAAATGCATAAAACTGCATGCTTGAGAAGTATCAGACACCATGTTAAAAACATATAAGCTGGTACAGAAAGTTATGTGCAATTGGTTGACATGGTTTCCATGGAGCTACTCAATGACCATCCCATAACACAGATCACATTGCAGACTGAGACTTGTTTTGCAAAAGTATTAGAGCAAATGCCATGTTTTAAAATTAATTAGAAGGAACCATTCAAGCAGTTCTGCTTTTCAAAATGACAGATTTTTCTCTGAGATCCAATTATTCCAACAACCTATTTAAAACACAGGATTAAAAACTGTGAAATAACAGGATCAGATGCCATCAAAAACAGTACATATTTCATATAACAGCTTTAAACACTCTTCTTATTAAGTATGACTGAGTTGATGAAAAAATTTTTAAAATTTTTTACAAAATTCCTACAGCAAGCTCACAGACTGCACGTAGTCCTCACTCCTACCTGTTGTGTTTTATTTGTCTTTCACAACAAGAAAAAGATGCTACATTTACCTGATTAAAGTGCTGGAGGATACTTTGTATTTAATGTTTTATGAGTGCAAAGCCTGCCTTATACACCCTCCCGCTCCAAAGGAGGCTTGCTTCTGAGTTTACCTTTGTGGCAATAAATGTGCACAATGGAACCACTCCCAATCTACAGCAGCAGGTGGACATAACGAACACCTGTGGTTTTTACTCTTGAATGGTTCCTACCATCTCTTTATAGTCCAGGTAACAGTTGGAGTAATACCAAGCTGGGAAATCACTCAAAAACTTGTATTTCCAAGCTTTAGGGAAGATACATAGTTTTGGGGGTTTTTTTCCCTTAGCTGTTTATGAAGTATTTTTGCACATTATTTCTCCAGAAACAGTAAATCTGTGACGCTATTAAAAAAATGTTTTGGACACTATTCAGCACTAACTTCTATTTTTTTCAAGTCAGTGTTCTTAAGGGATAGAATTTAATTACTTATTAAGTGTCTCCAACTTGCAGAAGCATTCTTTAAAACATCTACACATCCTTGCAGAATTGCAGTTCAACTCAGTGACACACCAGGGAAAGGACAAAGCCAAACCCAGAAGCAGGATTAGATCTACGAAGTTATTCATGGTACTGATAAAATATAAACAAACTGACAGAAACTCAAAAGCCCATCAAAAACAAATTAAAAATTAACTAAGTAAAAAAAAATTAAATACATTAAATGTATGTGACTGCCCTCAGCAGTAACCATTCTATTTATGACACACATTTCATAAATGAGAATTAAATGTTCACCTACCGAATCATTTGCTGCTAGGGCGAGGGCTATATTTACTGCAAGAAAGAAGAAGAGGAAAAACAAAAAGATTAAGTGCAGAAAAACTTAATTCCTAAATTTTGAGAATGTTATCACTGCTAACAAGAGAAAACATGAATACATCATACTTATTTAATAACTGCATCATCATCTCGGTTCTCAGCTTCTTGCATCTTTACAACATTTGCAGCTAAGTGGCAGCTGCACCCACATTTCAGTCCACACTTCTTACCCAGCAAACAAACTCAAGCTAATCTGCAAACATTTGCAGACTCTCAGTTTCTAGAGGACACTGCAAAATAAAAATACAATCTCAGTATTTTGCCAAAGAATAACATTAAGAAAAACTTTTGGAAGTACCCACTTTTGAAAGTGGACACCATACTGTAAAAGTAAATTAACCCTACCATCAGTAACCTTCACCACACTCTCTAGTGAACTTTCATAAACCTAGAAATTAGGTAAGTATTGACATAAACTTTTAAAACAAGTGACCAAAAAGATGATCATATCCCTTTTTTTGAATTCTTGTGATATATTGAACATAGCTGTTTTCTGGAAGAAGGTGCAATGCATGCTTTTCACTTGATTTTTATGTCAGAAAACAAAGTCACATCTACCTAAAAGCATCTGTAACTAAAAAAAAAAAACCCAAACAGACAAAAAGAGATGAAGCAACTAAAAAGACTGTTTAAGGCTTTTACAATTCCATCAATACTTAAATCTCATAAATAAAAAGCATGTCCAAATGCTATCTTTAATGGTTCACCAGCTTCAATTATGTTGGGAGATCTCCTAGAACCTTCAGTATGAAAAAACAGTAATTTTTATAATCCAAGAAGTTACATGTTCTAGAAAAAAAAGAAAAAAAAACAGGCAAAAATCCAACACACACAACCCTTTCTTGAGTAACATCTTTCGTTTCTTTTACATGTTGCTGTATGTGTTGCTGTATGTCAGTCCACACACGCTTTCAAGAAAGGTAAGCTGCAGTCAGCCTTGTTCTGCTGGAAGAGTACAAAAGTTTTGTGAAGAAGCTCGGGAGCCAGATTCCTGTCTTGAAGAACTTAACACCAAGAAAGCTAAGTTCCTTCAAACAGAACGGGGTTAACAAGGACAACTGTACAGCCTTTTCGAAGAAGCATACAGCCTCTTTCCTCCTAAGATAACAAAGAACATAGATTTTATTCTTCAGTTTTTTATTTAAACAGATGCTCAATTAACTATTCCCCAAATCAATTAGAGGAAAATTCATCCTCTGAAACCTGGAGACCAATCTACAAGTGACAGATACGGAGAAAAAAACCAAGCAAACCAATTACAAACAAAAAAGGAAAAAAATAAAATCAACTGCAATTCATGTCTGAAGAAGGGAGACAAAGACTTTCTTAAAATCACTTTACACATCTATCTTCTTCTTAAACAGCTTTCATGTGTGAAAATTAAAGTACGATCCGCAATGCTTCTTCAATAAGGGATATTTGACTACTGAAGTGAAAGACGGGAGACAGTGGGAACAACATAACGTGTAAACCTAAGGTTTTTAGCTGGATATCTAGCTGAACACTTCATTTTGAATCCCAGCTGAATCTCGCATTCCCTTGTTTTTGTATTACTGTCAGTACCAAGAGGGCACAAACATGCAGAATAGGACCTAACCTGACCCTGAACATTCCTACTGGCCCTAACTACGCTCCCACAACCAGGAGTGCAGGACATCAAAGCGATGACAGAAATTCTATACAACTTCACAGCAGGCTCCATGAGAAGTCACTAAGGTCTCTCCACCCATGCTAAACCTGCCAACCAGTATAACAAATGATGCACAGGGAGATCGGAGTTTGTCTAATCCAGCCTAAACCTCTAGTTAGTCTCCCCTGATACAGCTTCAGTGGCATGAAACCCAGTCAGAAGAGACTTATGTTGGATATTAGGAAAAAGTTGTTCACTCAAGGGGTGGCTGGGCACTGGAAGAGGCTCCCCAGGGAAGTGGTCACAGCACCAGCCTGGCAGAGTTCAAGAAGCATTTGGACAACGCTCTCAGGCACAGGGTGTGACTCTTGGGGTGTCTGTGCAGGGCCAAGAGTTGGACTTGATGATCCTTGTGGGTCCCTTCCAACTCAGCATATTCTGTGATTCTATGACTCTAGTCCTCTTGAAATCAGTACAAGCCTGGGAAGGTTTATTGGTTTCTAACTTCCAACTTTCTAACTTCCAAATCCGAACTGGCCCTAGGAATAGCACAGTTGAACTCTCAGAACACTGAGCTAACAATACAAATAAAACTTCTTGTTCCAAAATCAGACAAGTACAGAGCCAGCTAAGTGTGTTTGTATCTGACACGGTTAATATACATCATCAATAAAATACCTATAGAAAATTTAGATGGACTTTGGAAGATAACTTTCAATACCTGCATCTCAAAGTAAGTGGCATTTAGAAATAGAGTTTATGAGAATATTTTAACACATAAAGAAGGCCCAAAATCAAAATCATTTCAACAATAGTACATCCTACATGCAGAAGTATGCAAGAGGGAAGAAAGTTAAAATGCAGTTATATGACTGAGATGTAGTCAACACATGGTCAAATGTATCAGCTTCCCTGAACAACAATGAAAAATCTCCGCCTGTTAGTCTTTGCTAAAAACGTCTGAAGGTCCGTGTAGTCAGTTGCTGTTATTTTCGCCAAACATCAGGATTAGCAAAATGTGAGCGAGAACACCAGACTTTTATTTCACTTCCACAGCTGAAAACTGTAAGACTTCCAATAAATTAGAAATTTCCCCTCTTTCAAGACCACATTTCGACTTCTTTCCATGCCAGGATCAATTTTCTTCAGTACTCTCATCTTTAGGGTAGTGTAAAAAGGGAAAAGATGAGCAAGAATTTAAAAAATAAGTAAATAAATAAAACCAAACTTTGGACAGATGGGGTAAACATAGAAGAATGCTGTGAAAAGACAGAAACTTGACAGGACCATGACAGGAAACATGGCAAACAAACAAACCAACATATTAGACAAACAGAAACAACAACAAAAAACTATCAAAGTATTTAAACATGCATTGAAAAATATTTTTCCTGTAACGTAATTTCTTCTAATCATTGACTACATTGATTTCAGAAGACCAAAAAGCACTGGAAACAGAAAATACAACATGAAAGCCATACTCAATAAACAGAATGAGTTTTTCAACAGGTTAAGGAATGACCCTGACAAACTCGAGCAGAATGCAGAAGCTCTTTTCCTGAAATGGAGATCCAGAGCAATTGAAACACAACTATACTGGAGAAAACAAAACAAAAAAAATCCTGACAGGCCTTCTGACATACACACAAGACTGATGATATTTTCTGTGGGGCTTTAGGAATTAGAGGTGCTTACTAGTCTCCTTTCTTTTCAATTCCTGCTCTCAAAATGCCATCAGAAGAAATGCCACCAAACATGTTCCCCACAAACCTTTTGTTTATTCAAGTTATCTGAAACTCAATTGTTCATCTGAATCATTAAATTAATCCTCATTATAATAAAAAAGAATACAGATTTCCTCCTCAATATTAAAACATTCATTTAAAAAGGCTGTCCAATACAGATACATTTAAATGGTTCATTTACATTTCCAATATCTTATTTAATGCTTGCTGAACCCTGATTTTTTTAAAGGCATAGGAATGAACTCACTGCTCTAAGTATTATTTATACATGTGTTATATTTTATGTAGAAATTGCACACAGATGCCAGTTACAAGAACTTAAATTCAGATATTTATTTGCAGACATGAGGAGAATAATCTGAATTTACTTTTCAAATTATGTTCATTTGGTATACTGTTGATTGATGAACAGGTATTGTGTATTTTCAGTAACCTGCAGCAACCAGGCTAGGTATTACAATGATATACCTTTTGATGGTTAAGAAATGCAAGTATTAATTGTTTTGCATGTCTTTGTACAGGTATGTGTATCTATGTATAGGATAGCTAGCAGATAAATAGATATAAAATCCTTTTTTTTTTAAGTACAGTTACTTTTAGTACAGATATCATGTTAGTCTGTTCTAGAAATTATTAGACAATCAGTCTGTTTCAAGCATGGCTGAAATACAAGCCACAAAATTATATATTAAGAGCTATATCCATATGTTATTCACAACACATGGAGATGAAAAGCAGACATCCTTCAACTAAAGGATGATCATCCTTCAACTCTTCTCCAGTCTAGATGCTAAGGAAGAGATCTTTAAACAAATTTCTGACACTTCAGAGATCTTTCCAAAGAAGTTTCCTTTCAATGCCATAGAATCATAGAATGGGTTGGGCTGGAAAGGACCCTAAGGATGACCCAGCTCCAAACCGCTGCCATGGACAGAGACACCTTCCACCAGAAAAGGTGGTGCAAAACCCCATCCAACCTGGCCTTGAACACTCCCGGGAGTGGGACAACCAACCCTTGTACAGGCAACCTGTTCCTGTGCCTCACCACCCTCACAGTATAGAATTTCTTCCTGTTTCTAATCCACATCTCTGCACTTCTAGTTCAGAACTATTCACCCTTGTCTTATCTGCCCACATAAAAAGTCACACACCTTCCTTTTTATAAGCCCCCTTTAAGTACTGGAAGGTGCTCTAAGAGTCTCCCTGAAGCCTTCTCTTCTCCAGGCTAAACAACCCCAACTCTCTCAGCCTGTCTTCACAGGAGAGGTGCTCCAGCCTCTGATCATCTTTGTAGTATTTGTTGGACCCGCTCTAACAGGTCCTTCTTATGCTGGGAGACCCAGACCTGGATACAATGCAGCCATCCAGCCAATTTCTAACCCACCAAGTGGTCCATCCATCAACTCCCTGTCTCTTCAAGTTCAGAGACAAGGATGTCATGCAGGACAGTGCCAAATGCTTTGCAGAAGTCCAGGTCGATGACACCAGTCACTCTTCCCTCATCCACCACCACCGTAAGAAGGCCATCACATTTGTTGGCACAACAAATATTTTTCCATTCTATCAGCTGTTTAAGTTCAAGTAAATTTCTGCAGTACTGGTAACCCATGTACTATCCCATTCTACCACCTAGGAACTGCACAGTAAGAGAAAAATTAATTCAAAACCTAATGGTGAAGTTGAGAGAAGAGTTCAAGGTGCTTCACAAGGCTCTGATCAATTTGTGTGGTTTATTAGTTTCACTTTCTGTTTATGAAACACCTATACAAGTAGTTGAGAAAACTGAACAGAGCCCTGATCTTCAAACTTTCTAAATATTAGTATCCTCTACAGAGCACATGACAATGCTGACATAGCACAGAATGGCACTGTAGAGGCACACGTAAGCGGCCAGGGAATGAGGAACAGTGTCACTGCACTAGCCTATGATTCCCTTCACCTCAAGCCTACATCACTTGTTAAGATGTTCTGATGTCTCAGGACAGCACTGCACTATTATGAAGATATTATTTCAAAGCTGTCTGCTCAATTCACACCTAAGTTAAAGTCAAGACTTCTGTACCCAAGTAGATTCTCAATGACTGCAATGGGACTTGACACCTTCAGAGGTGAAGGGCAGTGTTATGGAACCCAATTACACGGTGACACAAGCACCTAAATATTCCACACAAAGTACTAGAAAATGTGCAAAGGAAATTATTTTTTAAAAAAAGAAACCTTACCTGCTGTCGTTGATTTTCCAACTCCCCCTTTGCCAGAAGCCACGACCACCACCTGCTTAACTCCTTCTATGGGCTTCTGCTTTGGCAGCCCCCGTGACAGGATCCGAGCACGTTTGTCCCTCAGAGCCTCATCCCCAGAGCTTGAGGACTAACAAAACCAAAAAGCAAGTGAATGCATGTGCACCAGCCTGCAGTTTTCGCAGAAAAAGCTGACAAGAAGGAACCTACCTGCACACTAAGAAATTTCCACTACTTGTCTAAAAAAACATTCTGCACAGGGGGTCTCCCAAAGGGAATCTGCTTCACAGGCAGGCAGGGACTGGCCCTACTTAAAATAACGCCAGTAACATGCTTTTTTGACAAACACTTAAATATGGTTGATCTTAACAGCTAAAGAAAAAATTTTTAAAAATTTGTGTTGAAATAAACCAAAACACTGCTTTGAAAGTCGGAAGCTTTAAGAAACAGGCTAGACTTGGTGGTCCTTTCGGTGCAGTCGTTTCAGGCACAAATACAGCAACAGCGAAGTAGCAGGAACCCGAGGTTCTGAGGGCAGGCAGTGCCGGACAGGCAGCTGTCCCAGGCTGTCCCTGCCCTGAGCCGTGCTACAGGCACCGCACACGTGCGGGTGCGCTGGAGCGCGCCCCGCTCTGCTGCTCCTGCCGCAGAAGAGCCCCACGCGGAGCCCCCGCGGCTGGACAGACGGAGCAGCCGAGCCGAGCATCCCCGCAGGCAACTCCCACCTGCTTTCGGCTGGCACAATTGTACCGCCACGGGCTCTGAGCGCCGCGCGCCGCTCCCACGGAGTTCAAGCGGGTCCGGGTAAAATACGGGGACAGAGCCCATCCATCTTCCTCTCCCGGCCCGGCGCTGCCCCACACCAGGCCCCCACCGCC